>WBZZ01006827.1:102500-125000 GCA_019918135.1 Paulinella micropora | reverse complement strand
TCAATGGCTGATGCAAATCTGCACATGCGCCTCCATCGTCTCACCCGTGAGGGGAGTACGAAGAATTGACGATAGGCTCTAATGACACCCCCGCACGGGCATTTCCAACACTTCCAGACGGACCGGTATGTTCAATGAAAATACTGGTGGCACCGACGGGAATCGAACTGGCGACAGGGCCCAGATGGTAGAACTTGACCACTGGGCTATCACGGTGTCCATAATAATAATAATAATAATAATAATAATAATAGTGCTTCTCTGTCAATGGCTGATGCATTTCTGCACATGCGCCTCCATCGTCTCACCCGTGAGGGGAGAACGAAGAATTGACGATAGGCTCTAATGACACCCCCGCAAGGGCAGTTCCAACACTTCCAGACGGAGCGGTATGTTCAATGAAAATACTGGTGGCACCGACTGGAATCGAACTGGCGACAGGGCCCAGATGGTAGAACTTGACCACTGGGCTATCACGGTGTCCAAATAATAATAATAATAATGATAATAATAGTGCTTCTCTGTCAATGGCTGATGCATTTCTGCACATGCGCCTCATCGTCTCACCCGTGAGGGGAGTACGAAGAATTGACGATAAGCTCTAATGACACCCCCGCAAGGGCAGTTCCAACACTTCCAGACGGGCCGGTATGTTCAATGAAAATACTGGTCCAGAAATAGACCGGTATGTTCAATGAAAATACTGGTGGCACCGACGGGAATCGAACTGGCGACAGGGCCCAGATGGTAGAACTTGACCACTGGGCTATCACGGTGTCCATAATAATAATAATAATAATAATAATAATAATAATAATAATAATAATAATAATAATAATAATAATAATAATAATAATAAGGATAATAATAATAATAATAATAATAATAGTAAATAATAGTAGTAGTAGTAGTAATAATAATAATAATAATAATAATAATAATAATAATAATAATAATAATAATAATAATAATAATAATAATAATAATAATAATAATAATAATAATAATAATAGTAATAATATATATATTGATCTGTCATGGCTGAGCCCGAGGGTGCGCCTCCATCCCTCGACCCAACAGGGACTACAGTGACTACGTTGGGGAGGGAAGAGTGACTCTAACCATCCTGCATAGAAAGCCCCAAAAGGAAGTCCCAACTACCCTCACAGTGTCGGGTACCTTGCAGGGCATCAACTACAAATGATTGATCTTCCCCGCGTGAGAGCTCCACGAGACTGGGTAGGTCCCGAATAGTAATAATAATAATAATAATAATAATAATAATAATAATAATAATAATAGTGCTTCTCTGTCAATGGCTGATGCATTTCTGCACATGCGCCTCCATCGTCTCACCCGTGAGGGGAGTACGAAGAATAGACGATAGGCTGTAATGACACCCCCGCAAGGGCAGTTCCAACACTTCCAGACGGACCGGTATGTTCAATGAAAATACTGGTCCAGACGGACCGGTATGTTCAATGAAAATACTGGTGGCACCGACGGGAATCGAACTGGCGACAGGGCCCAGATGTTAGAACTTGACCACTGGGCTATCACGGTGTCCAATAATAATAATAATAATAATAATAATAATAGTGCTTCTCTGTCAATGGCTGATGCATTTCTGCACATGCGCCTCCATCGTCTCACCCGTGAGGGGAGTACGAAGAATTGACGATAGGCTCTAATGACACCCCCGCAAGGGCAGTTCCAACACTTCCAGACGGACCGGTATGTTCAATGAAAATACTGGTCCAGACGGACCGGTATGTTCAATGAAAATACTGATGGCACCGACGGGAATCGAACTGGCGACAGGGCCCAGATGGTAGAACTTGACCACTGGGCTATCACGGTGTCCAATAATAATAATAATAATAATAATAGTAATCATAATAGTAATAAATAATAAATACATGTAAGGAAGTAAATAACTATATCGAACCTTCCTTGCCACGACGTTGTTCTCGAGTATATATATATACATATATATATATATATATATGCATGTACGTATGTACGTATATATGTAGGCTGGGGAATATGCATTGCAGTGTGGACCCGGCCCGTATGATACGGGAGAAATAAGAAGGTGCCAATATTATGCGAACCGTGCTGTGGGAACAACTAACGGTATATGCATACATGCATACATGCATACATACATTACAAACAAACAAACAAACAAACAAATATACAAACATTCATACATAGGAACTTGTGGCGATTGTGTAGCGGGCTATGCGGGGCCCACAGGCGCCCAGGTACCTACCTACCTACCTACCTACCTACCTACCTACCGATCTATCTATCTATCTATCTATCTATCTATCTATCTATCTATCTATCTATCTATCTATCTATCTATCTATCTATCTATCTATCTATCTATCTATCTATCTATCTATCTATCTATCTATCTATCTACCTATCTACCTATCTACCTACCTACCTACCTACCTACATACCTACATACCTACCTACATATCTATCTACTTACCGACCTACCTACCTACCTATGTATCTATCTATCTCTTCATCTTTTTTTCTGTTAGGCTGCGAGTAAAGTGTGAACGAGTCCACTCTCTACACCATCTGCTACTGACCAAACATATCTACCTACCTACCTATATATCTACCTACCTACCTACCAACTTACATACCAACCTATCTATCTACCTACCTACCTACCTTACCTACCTGACCTGCCTACCTGTCTACCGACCTGTCTACTTACCTACCTAGCTACCTCGCTACCTTCCTTCCTACCTACCTCCACACCTTCCAATCTACCCATCTGGATGCATGTATGTATGTATGTATGTGTATGTATGTATGAAGAGTCGTCTATACATGTACATAAAAATACTTATGATATACTATACTATACTATTACTATACTATAGGCTGGGACGTTTGTCAGTGCGATTGAAGCATGCCGTCCCACAGGCTTCGGAAACTGGACCTGGGTCACTGAATGTCCTGCCATGGAATATTGCAACACAACAACGGATTCCTGCGTATTGTCACCATGGGTGTCGCCATGGGCCTGGGAGACTTATGGCCCTAAGTATGGGCCATATTCGCAGATCGTACCGCCCCCTCCGCTTGTATACAACCCCAAACATAACAAACTCTACATCGACATCTATCGGGAGGTTGCGAGGCTGACGCTGCCCGTGGGCCTGAGCCGTGTGCTCTACACGTTCGGCACTCCAGCCGGCCATGTGCTGCGTTGTCAAAGCTTGGTGGAGGTGAATGGTCCTTGTGCTCGCAACACTTTCTCTGCCACTGGAAGCTCACCTTGTGCGATCTGCCCCAAAGGCCGGTACGCCAACAATTCAGGATCCACTTCATGCGATCCCTGTATGCCTGGTTCAACTGCCTATTCCGCTTGTAACAAACTTGGCTGCCTCGATCACCTAGCCATCAACTACGACGCTTCCGCCACTCTGTCCCTGCCTTCAAGCTGTGTGTACTCCGCTACGCTCACCACGCAAGCTACAGCGGGGAAAGTGCTTGTCCGCACCGGCTACTCATCGCTTGGCCAGTTCAATCTGAGCTACAAAACCGCACGCCAACCCGTTCTGACCCAAACGACTGTAAGCTTTGGCTTCCTACCAGCTGCTCCTGAACAAGCAGTGCTCCATTTCGGATACGGGACAACTGCTGTCGATGTCCTAACCAGGCGAAGGCTACAAGGATATACCTTCTTGACACCTGAGCTCCTGGAACCCTCAGCGGTTTTTACGATTTCCCCCGACAATTTAACTCTCCTTGAACCCCTCAGAGTTTGCGCTGCAGTGCCTGCTCTCAATGTGAGCTACGTGTCCTTCCTCAGGTTGCTCTCACCAGCTAATTTCTCCACTACCACTGGTCAAAACATCTCTAACATGCGAGAGTATTTGCCAACCAATCGCTACACCAACAACGGAACCGTCTGCGCAAATATTCAACTGCCTGGTACATATTTGCTTGGCAATGCCAGTAGTCTGCCGAGAGACTGTCAAGTCAGCAATTGGACCAATCTTACGGCCTGTTCCCGGACATGTGGCGGCGGGACGTACGCACGGCTTCGTGAGATTGTGCAAGCGCCCAGTTCAGATGGGACGCAATGCCCTGTCCTATTCCAAGAGGTCGCTTGCAACGTAGCCCTTTGTCCGTCAGACTGTGTGCTGAGTTCGTACTGGTCCGAGTGGTCCACTTGTTCTGCACGATGTCTTGCGGGGAGTGTGACGACCAGCATACAGCAGCGCACGCGCTCTGTGTTGATCCCTGCCTCCGGCGGAGGCTCGACATGCAACCAGACGATCGAGACTCGTACTTGCCAGGTGCCTAGTTGTGATGCGGCCACTCTGCGCATTATTGTAGCTCAGCTCGATAATTCCGGCAGTCGTTTGACGGTGTCCTTCTCTCAGCCAGTTGCCCCTGCTGCCAGTGAGCTGCCCTTGGGAACTTCCTTCCCCTGTTTTCGATTGCTTACCCCCAGAACGCTCTCCCTTCTCAATGCCAGCAAATGTCGTTGGCTGGGCAGCGTCAACACGTCCAGCTTACAAGTCACGCTAGGCACGGCTGCGCAAGCTACGCTCCAAGACACTCTGTCCTTTGTTCCTGTCTTGACCTCCTTGGGAAAAGCTGCCGTGCCTTTGTTAGATACCACGTTTATGATTTCGCCACCGAGCGATCTGTCAAGTGTTGCACCAATTGCGCAAATCATGGGCACGGGGGTGGTTCCGGTGTGCTCAGCTGTGGTGTTGGACGATTACGCGTCTCGGCGTAGCGCAGGTCGGGCCTGGGTCAAAGAGCAGTGGCGCATGTTAACCTTCTCCTCCTCAAGCAGCGCAGTGCTGGGCAACGGCAGTGTCTTTCGAATCCCAGCGAAAAATCTTGAAGCAGAGCGTAGCTACATCTTTGAGCTCACAGTTGAGAATTGGTTGGGCTTGTCTGGCAGCAGTAACTTCCTGGTTAAGATAATCGCTTTACCCGTCCCCAGAGTCACCTTGCCTACGTTTCTCAACATGCAGGTCGACAACCAACTGCAGTTGGTTCCGACTTTGGAGTGGGATAGCGGCTGCGGTCGTGCTGAAGAGTTCTTTCATTTCGAATGGTCTTATGAGTCCGAGGACACTGCCCTCGCCCTGGAATCTCAATCTCGTGTTGCAATTTCGCTGGTTTTGCCCCGCCGAGCGCTAGTTGAAGGTGTTGCTTACATTTTCACCTTGACGGTGACTTCCATCTATGACGCACAGGCGCAGACCTCGGCAAGCACTTACGTGGTGGCTACCAGCCCCAATCCTGTCACAGCAGTGCTGGCAGGCGGCAGCCTTGACCTACCGGTCGGCCTGTCCGACTTCTATTCACTGGATGCAAGAGGCAGCTACGATGAACGCGACTCGGAATTTGCGTCCGGTAAATCTATCTATCTATCTATCTATCTATCTATCTATCTATCTATCTATCTATCTATCTATCTATCTATCTATCTATCTATCTATCTTATCTCTCTTATCTCTCTTATCTATCTATCTATCTATCTGATTTTTCCCCCAAGAACCATGTCTAGAACCAAAACTAATGCCTCCTACAGACCAAATAGATTCGAAATCTATGCCTGTAAAAGCGGGTAGACAGAAGCCTAAGACGCATATTTCATCGTCCGTCCCTGCTTGACGCTGCAAACGATTGGCAGCTCCACATGCAGTACTCTGGCTCCAAACAAGACCCTTTCCTGTCCACATCTGTGCCACCGACCGCCGCCCGGATATTGGTATCTGGTCCACTGTGGGCCAAGAAGTGCATACTGCTTGAGCCCACGTGCCCAGTTGAGGAAAACATCCTTGACGCACAGGCTTACAAACCAATGGATACAGTGAGCTTAAGTCTCGGATCATCGAGGACAACGGCTGGATCGGCCAACTTCGATCAATCCAATGCGGAGCTCCGGGCATGGTGTCGTTCTCTGTTCACAAATGTCTACTCGCCTTGGGCTTTTCTTACTCCCAGTCCCAACCCCTTTGCTTCAAGCTCTCGGCTTGTGTAGCTCCATGCTCCTGCGTGATAAAAAATTGGACTAATCTTCCTCTAGTCTGTCTTGGTGACTACATTCCGTCATAGGCTAGGTCCCCTCGGGGGTTTAGGCCTTACACAATATCATAATTGTAGCTTGCAAGCTTGCGTTGCTCAAAACACTTGGACTAGCGGCTTCAATTGCTTCTTTTTTCTCTCTCTTCTTCCTTGTTCTCCCCTAAAACCCCGCTCTTCACTCCTGGATTTTCTTCTTCCACGACCGACCCTATTTTTCTTTTTTCGAGAACACAGTCTACCAGTGATTCCACTCCCCGGACACATGCACAGTACAAACATTGTTGTTTAGTATAAAACTGCGTTCCTTTGCAAGTACTACATCCTTTTGCAAAATCTCATCTATCTATCTATCTATCCGCTTATGTCTGCGGATATGCAGAGCTGATAGATCAAACATATCTATCCATTTATCCATCTATCCATCCAACTATCTATCTATCTTTTCGAATCGATCGTTTGCATTCTGCAGGTTTGAAAGAATGGTTTTGTCATATCTTTTTGGTTTACTAGCTGCAAGGCCAAGACGGCGAAAGATTTGCGGTATTTGTGGCGGTTTCCCGCAAACTTATCGCATATTTTGCTGTCTATATATATCGGCGAAAGGTTGGCGGTATTTGTGGCGGTTTCCCACAAACTTATCGTATTTTTTGCCGTCTATATCGGCGAAAGCTTGGCGGTAATTTTGACGGTTTCCCGCAAACTTATCGCATTTTTTTGGCGTCTATATCGGCGAAAGCTTGGCGGTATTTGTGGCAGTTTCCCGCAAACTTATCGCATTTTTGGCCGTCTATATCTGCTGCCTATACTTAGGACTAGCCGAGCAGCGACGGCCATGCAGTCTGTCCGATACATTTATCCATCTATCTATCTATCTATCTGTCTATCTATCTATCTATCTTTCTATCTATCTATCTATCTATTTATCTATTCAAAGTCAAATCTTTTACTCAGGACTGGTTGCACATCGGCGGCGGCGTGCTCTGCTTACTACAGCTTTTCCTAACCAATGGTACTTCAGCTGGAGCTGCTACGAGCGCCCAGCGACTCCGCAGACCACGACGGCGACCACGGTGACCACAAAAACCGTCACCACAGGGACTGCCACCTTCAACACTACCTTAACGATTACCACGGTTGCTGTCACCACCAGAACCGGCTTTGCTAACCTGGGCTCACAGACCTGGCCTCCCAACAGCGCTACTGTCTGTGCAACTGAGATGGACAGCTTGCTGTCAGCGGCCGACACAACCAACTCCGTGCTGAGAGTGCCCTCGGCAAACCTTGACTTGACCAAGCATTACTTCTTCCAGGTATATAGTCCGATTGCTTGCATGTGTTTGTGTTCACAGAATACTTTTGTGTGGCTAGCATGTATGTATGTATGTATGTAATGTATGTATACATGTATGCATGCATGTATGTATGTATCAATCTTCCTCCTGTGTTCGTTGTGCAGCATCATCGCTTGCTCACCATTGTCATTATTGTCCCTGAAAGGTGTTGGGAGTAGGGGGTGGGGGTTCTAGGCGGAGGGGAAATCTGAAAATTGTGTGCATCCCCTTTTCCTCACCACCCCCCCCCCCCTCAAGCCCCAGGGTCGTTGTCGATGTTTATATGGTTTTTTCGGAATTGATGCAAATATTTGCGTTAGGGGAGTGTCGTGAAAATGCCGGAATTCCTCTTGTTTTAGCAGTATTGCTGGCACCTCCCCCCGCAATATGCGTACCCTGTCGAATGGGAAAGCGGGAGTCCGATGGGGGCCTTTCCCCCGGGAACCCAAGCCCCGCAATATGTGTACTCACCGAAGGCATGGTCCCCGAAGCCGTGGCTTTGGTGACCATGGCTTCGGTGATTTGTTGTTGTTGTTGTTGTTGTTGTTGTTGTTGTTGCTTGGATTTCGTTCTATCTACTGTGCATAACCATGGCATCGGTGATTTTTTTGTTGTTTTTGCTGTTGTTGTTGCTTGGATTTCGTTCTATGTCTTGTGCATGACCATGGCGTCGGTAACCACATGGTCACCGAACTACTTTGGTGACCATGGATTCGGTGATTTTTTTTTTTTTTTTTTTTTTTTTTTTTTTTTTTTTTTTTTTTTTTTTTTTGTTGCTTGGATTTCGTTCTATCTACTGTGCATAGCCATGGTATTGGTGACCATATGGTCACCGAACTATGGTCACTGAAGCCATGGTTTGTTTTCTGAGCGAAGCGAAGCAGGAGGGGGGGAGGGGGGGGAGGGGGTTGCGCAAAGCGCACCGCAAACCATCCTTTCAGGTGTTGGCGCAGCCTCTAATAATAATAATAATAATAATAATAATAATAGTGCTTCTCTGTCAATGGCTGATGCATTTCTGCACATGCGCCTCCATCGTCTCACCCGTGAGGGGAGTACGAAGAATTGACGATAAGCTCTAATGACACCCCCGCAAGGGCAGTTCCAACACTTCCAGACGGGCCGGTATGTTCAATGAAAATACTGGTCCAGACGGATCGGTATGTTCAATGAAAATACTGGTGGCACCGACGGGAATCGAACTGGCGACAGGGCCCAGATGGTAGAACTTGACCACTGGGCTATCACGGTGTCCAATAATAATAATAATAATAATAATAATAATAATAATAATAATAATAATAGTGCTTCTCTGTCAATGGCTGATGCAAATCTGCACATGCGCCTCCATCGTCTCACCCGTGAGGGGAGTACGAAGAATTGACGATAGGCTCTAATGACACCCCCGCACGGGCAGTTCCAACACTTCCAGACGGACCGGTATGTTCAATGAAAATACTGGTGGCACAATAATAATAATAATAATAATAATAATAATAATAATAATAATAATAGTGCTTCTCTGTCAATGGCTGATGCATTTCTGCACATGCGCCTCCATCGTCTCACCCTTGAGGGGAGTACGAAGAATTGACGATAAGCTCTAATGACACCCCCGCAAGGGCAGTTCCAACACTTCCAGACGGGCCGGTATGTTCAATGAAAATACTGATCCAGAAATAGACCGGTATGTTCAATGAAAATACTGGTGGCACCGACGGGAATCGAACTGGCGACAGGGCCCAGATGGTAGAACTTGACCACTGGGCTATCACGGTGTCCAAATAATAATAATAATAATAATAATAATAATAATAATATAATAATAGTGCTTCTCTGTCAATGGCTGATGCATTTTCTGCACATGCGCCTCCATCGTCTCACCCGTGAGGGGAGTACGAAGAATTGACGATAGGCTGTAATGACACCCCCGCAAGGGCAGTTCCAACACTTCCAGACGGACCGGTATGTTCAATGAAAATACTGGTCCAGACGGAGCGGTATGTTCAATGAAAATACTGGTGGCACCGACGGGAATCGAACTGGCGACAGGGCCCAGATGGTAGAACTTGACCACTGGGCTATCACGGTGTCCAATAATATAATAATAATAATAATAATAATAGTGCTTCTCTGTCAATGGCTGATGCATTTCTGCACATGCGCCTCCATCGAATAATAATAATAATAATAATAATAATAATAATACCATATCTGAGGCGTACTGATGCAGCTAATGGCATATCCTCAACGGACACAAGCCTCCAATACCCTTGTTCGAGGTCCTCCACCCCCCCGTGTCAGTCTCTCGCCTGATGATCGGGGCCACCGATGGAGCTCCTGAGGGCAAGACTGCACTAAGCCGAGGTTATTCCGCAGTCCCAGCAACCTCTTGCAAGACGTCACCGAATGTGCAAGTGCATACACCAAGCGCGGTTGCTAGAGCTGCCTCGAAACCCCAACCATAACAATCTGGTGTCTGCTGGGTCCTGGGCTATCAACCAGCATATGCGGAGTTTAAGATCTTTTACGCGCGCAACGACCCTCCTCCCCAGCATCTACCACCAAAGAATAATAATAATAATAATAATAATAATAATAATAATAATAATAATAATAATAATAAATATAATAATAATAGTGCTTCTCTGTCAATGGCTGATGCATTTCTGCACATGCGCCTCCACGTCTCACCCGTGAGGGGAGTACGAAGAATTGACGATAAGCTCTAATGACACCCCCGCAAGGGCAGTTCCAACACTTCCAGACGGGCCGGTATGTTCAATGAAAATTCTGGTCCAGACGGATCGGTACGTTCAATGAAAATACTGGTGGCACCGACGGGAATCGAACTGGCGACAGGGCCCAGATGGTAGAACTTGACCACTGGGCTATCACGGTGTCCAAATAATAATAATAATAATAATAATAATAATAATAATAATAGTGTATCTCCTGCCAATTGCTGAGCCAAAAGGCCATGTGCATCCAGTCCTCCATTCCATAAGGAAAGTCTCCACACCAATCGGTGGAATAAAGGAAGTGACGGCATAGAACATTACTCTAGGAGCTTTATACCAAGCAGCCCATGGAAAGGACCGATGGCCTATGTACTCCCTAATAATAATAATAATAATAATAATAATAATAATAATAATAATATATGTGTATTGATCTGTCATGGCTGAGTCCAAGGACCATGCGCCTCCATCCCTCGACCCAACAGTCACACAGTGAATGTTGGGGAGGGAAGAGTGACTCTAACCATCCCTGAATAGATACCCGCCCAACGTGTCGGATACCTTGCAGGAAATCAACTGCAAATGATTGATGTTCCCTATGAGAGAGTTCCAGACTGAGTATAAGTCGAATGGAGATACTCAAGGGGGGGTAGCAGACATTTCATGCGGTCTGCCAGCGCATGAGGACGTTTGGCGGTAAGTGTCTGGGACGCCTCGAAACCCGTTACCACCCCTAGATCTCGGAATGTATATACCCCTTGGACCCCACGTGGTGTATGTCTTATAAGAACACAACAACATAGCCTCGGAACCAGTGGGAAGAGGCCCGACCACCTCCTCTTCCCGTGGGATGCCATACTGTGCACCCCTCCATAATAATAATAATAATAATAATAATAATAATAATAATAATAATAATAATAATAATAATAATAATAATAATAATAATAATAGTGCTTCTCTGTCAATGGCTGATGCAAATCTGCACATGCGCCTCCATCGTCTCACCCGTGAGGGGAGTACGAAGAATTGACGATAGGCTCTAATGACACCCCCGCACGGGCAGTTCCAACACTTCCAGACGGGCCGGTATGTTCAATGAAAATACTGGTGGCACCGACGGGAATCGAACTGGCGACAGGGCCCAGATGGTAGAACTTGACCACTGGGCTATCACGGTGTCCATAATAATAATAATAATAATAATGATAGTAATAATAATAATAATAATAATAATAATAATAATAATAATAATAATAATAATAATAATAAAACAATTATTATTATTATTATTATTATTATTATTATTATTATTATTATTATTATTATTATTATTATCATTATTATTATTATCATTATTCAGCCCAATGGCCTCAAGGCGTTCAACTGTGACGCCAACTCATAACCCTTTGGTGGTAGATGCTGGGGAGGAGGGTCGTTGCGCGCGTAAAAGATCTTAAACTCCGCATATGCTGGTTGATAGCCCAGGACCCAGCAGACACCAGATTGTTATGGGTGGGGTTTCGAGGCAGCTCTAGCAACCGCGCTTGGTGTATGCACTTGCACATTCGGTGACGTCTTGCAAGAGGTTGCTGGGGCTGCGGAATAACCTCGGCTTAGTGCAGTCTTGCCCTCAGGAGCTCCATCGGTGGCCCCGATCATCAGGCGAGAGACTGACACGGGGGGGTGGAGGACCTCGAACAAGGGTATTGGAGGCTTATGTCCGTTGAGGATATGCCATTAGCTGCATCAGTACGCCTCAGATATAGTAAATCTGCCTTGGAGTGTTGACTGTGACATATTTGAGGGAAATCCCGATGAAAAAACCTAGTCACACTTGCTAAACAGAGTTCCAGCCCAATGGCCTCAAGGCGTTAAACTGTGACGCCAACTCATAACCCTTTGGTGGTAGATGCTGGGGAGGAGGGTCGTTGCGCGCGTAAAAGATCTTAAACTCCGCATATGCTGGTTGATAGCCCAGGACCCAGCAGACACCAGATTGGTATGGGTGGGGTTTCGAGGCAGCTCTAGCAACCGCGCTTGGTGTATGCACTTGCACATTCGGTGACGTCTTGCAAGAGGTTGCTGGGACTGCGGAATAACCTCGGCTTAGTGCAGTCTTGCCCTCAGGAGCTCCATCGGTGGCCCCGATCATCAGGCGAGAGACTGACACGGGGGGGTGGAGGACCTCGAACAAGGGTATTGGAGGCTTATGTCCGTTGAGGATATGCCATTAGCTGCATCAGTACGCCTCAGATATAGTATTATTATTATTATTATTATTATTATTATTATTATTATTATTATTATTATTATTACTGGACACCGTGATAGCCCAGTGGTCAAGTTCTACCATCTGGGCCCTGTCGCCAGTTCGATTCCCGTCGGTGCCACCAGTATTTTCATTGAACATACCGATCCGTCTGGACCAGTATTTTCATTGAACGAATACCGGCCCGTCTGGAAGTGTTGGAACTGCCCTTGCGGGGGTGTCATTAGAGCGTATCGTCAATTCTTCGTACTCCCCTCACGGGTGAGACGATGGAGGCGCATGTGCAGAAATGCATCAGCCATTGACAGAGAAGCACTATTATTATTATTATTATTATTATTATTATTATTATTATTATTATTATTATTACATACCGGTCTATTTCTGGACCAGTATTTTCATTGAACATACCGGCCCGTCTGGAAGTGTTGGAACTGCCCTTGCGGGGGTGTCATTAGAGCTTATCGTCAATTCTTCGTACTCCCCTCACGGGTGAGACGATGGAGGCGCATGTGCAGAAATGCATCAGCCATTGACAGAGAAGCACTATTATTATTATTATTATTATTATTATTATTACGATTATTATTATTATTATTACCATTACTATTACCATTACTATTACCATTACTATTACCATTACTATTATTATTATTACTTTGTGTTGATTTAGGTAAAAGTGACGCGGTACAATGTCAGCGACTCGTGTCAGGTCAATACTATACTATACTATATGTATGTATGTATGTAGGTGTGTACGTATGTATGTATGTATGTATGTATGTATTTATCTATCTATCTATCTATCTATCTATCTATCTATCTATCTATCTATCTACCTATCTATCTATCTATCTACCTATCTATCTATCTATCTATCTATCTATCTATCTATCTATCTATCTATCCATCCATCCATCCTTCCATCTAACTAACTAACTAACTAACTGACTTACTAACTAACTAAGTAACAAACTAACCAACTGACACAGTAAGACTTTCCGTCGACAGATATCCGTATCCATCGACGGATATAGCCGTTACTGAGCAAAATTTACCGGGTTAACCGGCCGCTTACGGCTATATCCGTCGACGGATACGGACGGAAAGTCTTACTGTGTAACTAACTAGGTGGAAATCAGACCTCGCCAAGCCACCACGTTCAACAAAGGTCGTTATCTATCTATCTATCTATCTATCTATCTATCTATCTATCTATCTATCTATCTATCTATCTGTCTATCTATCTATCTATCTATCTCCATACGCCTAGAAGTCACATGCCGAAATAGCGTCGGGAAGCACAATCGTGTTCCCTCAGGGTGCCCTTTCTCGCTTGTTGAGCCCGGAATAAAACCCACAGTGCTCTGTCGGTCTATGCTAGACTGTCACCACAGTCTCGAAATTCCATCTGCTTACTGGGTCCTCTGTAATGGAGGTGGGAGCTCGTTCTGCAAGGGGCGCTTATGGAACGAGCCCTGGCCCCGCCTGGTACTAGGGAGGTTTGAGCTCTCGCTGAGACATGCTGTCGAGAGAGCTCTTCTGGTATCGCCTGTATTAGTCCCTTCCATGCAAACATCACGGCTTAGCTGGGTATCGGGTGAATACTTTGCCCACGGACTTTCTTGGTTGACAAAATCAGAAGCTCCTTTTTTCTGACATTAGTCGATATCTCGTCTATCTATCTATCTATCTATCTATCTATCTATCTAATCTATCTATCTATCTATCTATCTATCTATCTATCTATTTTTCTTTCTATCTTTCTATTTATCTATTTATCTATCTATCTATCTATCTATCTATCTATCTATCTATCTATCTATCTATCTATGCATAGCCCGGGCTAGGTCCCTTCGGAGGTTTAGGCCTTATACAATGTCATCATTGTAGCTTGCGCAAGCTTACGGTGCTCAAAACACTTGGACTAACGGCTTCCTTTTCTTTCCCTTCTTCCTTATCCTCCCCACTCTCCATTCCTAGATTGCCTTTTTCTTCAACGTCCTCCTCTTCTTTTTTCCAGAACACAGTCTACCCATGATTCCCATCCGGGACACATGCACAGTACACAAATTACTGTTTGATGTGAAACTGCGTTCCTTTGCAAGGACTACATTCCTTTTGCGACATCTCATCTATCTATCTATCTATCTATCTATCTATCTATCTATCTATCTATCTATCTATTTATTTATCTATCTATCTATCTGTCTATCTATCTGTCTGTCTATCTATCTATCTATCTATCTATCTGTCTGTCTATCTGTCTATCTATCTGTCTATCTATCAATCTGTCTATCTGTCTATCTATCTGTCTATCTATCAATCTGTCTGTCTGTCTATCCATCTTGTTCTCCCCTCCTTTCTTTCCTGGATTGTCGTTTTCTTCAACGACCTGCCCTCTCTTCTTTTCGAGAACACATTCTACCCGTGATTCCCATCCCGGACACATGCACAGTACAAAAGCTGCTGTTTGATGTGAAACTGCGTTTCCTTTGCAAAGATTTTTCTTTCGCGAAATCTCATCTATCTATCTATCTATCTATCTATCTATCTATCTATCTATCTATCTATCTATCTATCTATCTATCTATCTATCTATCTCAGGCACAGGCATTGAGCGTGTGGGCATCGAAGTCAGTCAAGTTTCGGTAGATGCATACATACATAAATACATACATACATACATACATCGCATGCATACATACACAGTAAGACTTTCCGTTCACGGATATCCGTATCCGTGGACGGATATAGCCGTTACTGAGCAAAATTTGCCGGGTTAATCGGCCGTTTACGGCTATATCCGTCGACGGATACGGACGGAAAGTCTTACTGTGATACATACATACATCCATACACATGCAGGATGTCCAATGGCGTGATGCCTGGCCTAGTGGTCAGGCCCTATCTCTCTCTGGAGTAGTGACCCTGTGGAATGCGACAGAGAATTCTACCCGCACCTTGACCAGTGCTAATTTTAACCTCTCGGAAGCTGCCCTTAACGACACCAGCTACCAGGTCTGTATGCATATATGTGTGTATGTATGTATGTATCTATGTGTGTATCAGTACATTTGGCGGGAGCTGCAAGGTAAGTTGGACTTGCGCGATCGGAACATCGTGTCCACACCGTCGAACTCTTTGTCGCTCATCATCTTACCAGAGATATTAGAACCGCTTGAAACCTATCTCTTCGCCTTCTCCGTTCTACCCTCAAGTGTTGACCCGGCTACCTTCTTGACGGACCCTGAGTCCATCACGGACACTCTCACAGCCACTTTGGCCATCACCGTGGCGGATGCACCACTGCCTGGCTTTTGCTACGTCACGCCGGAAGTAGGGGAAGCATTTCTTACCAATTTCGTGTTGCAATGCGAGCACTGGTCCGCACAGGTAAGCAAGTAAGCAAGTAAGTAAGCAAGTAAGTAAGCAAGTAAGTAAGCAAGTAAGTAAGCAAGTAAGTAAGCAAGTAAGTAAGCAAGTAAGCAAGCAAGTAAGTATGTGTGTATGTATGTATGTGTTTGTGTGTGTACGCAGGATGCAACGCCTCCTCTCTCTCTCTCTCTCTCTCTCTCTCTCTCTCTCTCTCTCTCTCTCTCTCTCTCTCTCTCTCTCTCTCTCTCGCTCGCTCTATCGCTTTCAGCAACCCTCCTACCCACTCTGCATGTAGCGTAAGGATAAGTTATGTATAGTATGTGTGTTATGTATGATGAATGCAGGACGCAACGCCTTTGTTTTATCGCTTCCAACAGCTCCTACCCATCCTGCGTGGTTCACACTCCAATACACAACGCACAGACACAGGCGAGCGATACCTGCTGTCGGACTGGCGGGTACATACATACATACATACATACATACATACATACACACATACATACACACATACATACATACATACATACATACACAGTAAGACTTTCCGTCGACGGATGTCCGTATCCCTCGACGGATATAGCCGTTACTGAGCAAAATTTACCGGGTTAACCGGCCGCTTACGGCTATATCCATCGACGGATACGGACAAAAAGTCTTACTGTAATACATACATGCATAGGATATCCCGTACACTGCTCCGCGCCGCCTGTTTCCTTTGCAAGCTGACGGTATATATATACATATACATATGCATATACTATACATATACATATACATATACATATACATATACATATACATATACATATACATATACATATACGTATACATATATATTCATCATGTAGGGTGGAACCGGCCCGTACAAAGGACTTCTTACAACACCACCGACGGAGATGTGGTAGATAGATAGATAGATAGATAGATAGATAGATAGATAGATAGATAGATAGATAGATAGATAGGTAGGTAGGTAGGTAGGTAGGTAGATAGATAGATAGATAGATAGATGAAATATCGACTAATGTCAGAAAAAAGGAGCTTCTGATTTCGTCAACCAGGAAGTCTGTGGGTAAAGTATTAACCCGATGCCCAGCTAAGCCGTGATGTTTGCACGGAAGGGACTGATGCAGGCAATACCAAAGCTTCCTAGTACCAGGCGGGGCCAGGGCTCGTTCCATAAAGCGCCCCTTGCAGAACGAGCTCCCACCTCCATTACAGAGGGCCCAGTAAGCAGATGGAGTTTCGAGACTGTTCGACAGTCTAGTATAAACCGACAGAGCACTGTGGGTTTTATTCCGGGCTCAACAAGCGAGAAAGGGCACCCTGAGGGAACAGGATTGTGCTTCCCGTCGCTATTTCGGCATATGACTTATAGGCGTATGGCTAGGCACACATAAGATAGATAGATAGATAGATAGATAGATAGATAGATAGATAGATAGATAGATAGATAGATAGATAGATAGATATACATTGCATACATTCATACATACATTGCATACAGTGGAACTTGCTACAACTATCTCTACCGACGGCAATGTGCAACTACATACATCGCATGCATACATACACAGTAAGACTTTCCGTCGACGGATATAGCCGTTACTGAGAAAATTCACCGGGTTAAGCGGCCGCTTACGGCTATATCCGTCGACGGATACGGTCGGAAAGTCTTACTGTGATAAACTCTAGGAAGCAAACAAACAACAAACAACAAGCAACAAGCAATCATGTTAGATACTTGTAAAGGAAAAACCAATCCGCAACAAAAAAAAAAGACTAGAAAAGGACATACATTTCATGCATACATGCATAGAGCAAACCAGAACTACCGCAGTAAGATTTTCCGTCCGTATCCCTCGACGGATATAGCCGTAAGCGGCCGGTTAACCCAGTAAATTTTTCTCAGTAACGGCTATATCCGTCGATGGATACGGATATCCGTCGACGGAAAGTCTTAAGTGGCCGGTTAACCCGGTAAATTTTTCTCAGTAACGGCTATGGATACGGATATCCGTCGACGGAAAGTCTTACTGGACATACATGCATAGAGCAAACCAGAACTACCTGCTAGATGAGCGACGGCTGTGTGGTAGATACGTATATATACAGACATACAATCATGCATTCATTCGTACAGACACGCATACAGGGAACCACCTGCAACATACAAGCAGACAGCTCTAAGGTGGTACATAGATACATACATGCAGACAAAACACACAGACAGACATGGATACAGAAATTCATATGTAAAATTCACAGTAAGACTTTCCGTCGACGGATATCCGTATCCGTTTACGGATACAGCCGTTACTGAGCAAAATTTACCGGGTTAACCGGCCGCTTACGGCTATATCCGTCGACGGATACGGACGAAAAGTCTTCCTGTGATAGGTCAATGTTACAGAGGTCACCATCATGGCGTCAGTGAGGACGTTCCGAGGTTCGCTGGCGGAACTCCCGTTTAAGGTATGTATGCATGTATGTATGTATGGTATGTATGTATGAATGGATCCATGCATGTAGGTATGCATGTATATATACATGTAAGTATGTATGCAAATAAGTACGTAAGTAAGCATGTATGTATGTTTATGCAGGTCTATCTCAGTGATCCGGTGGACCCGTACGCGGTGTTGACAAGTTTGTTAAGCGAGTGGGCTAAGTATAACTTCCACCGCGACATCAACGGCTTGACGGAAAACGCGCTGATTTTGGCGCAAGGGCTACTTCCGATGCTAGAGGATAGCCAGCTGGCAGCCCGGAACTTACCTTCGCGTGCACAACTCCTGTTGCTGCTGTTCGAAGAGGTCGACATCATGTCCTCGCTCTTACCTGCGGATCTGGCAGCAACACTCGACCGCCTGGCGCAGATGGTGACTGTCATCACTGCCATGCCTTCTGAGCTCGTGCCCAGCCTCAGAGAGTCGGTGGTCAATATGGCTCTTTCCTTCTTGAACATGGCTTACGCTGACGGGTCCCGAGAGACCATTAGCTCTGTTTCTGATTGGGTCTTTACCATCCTATCTCAACTGCAGGTACAGATTACCTACACAGTAAGACTTTCCGGCGACGGATATCTATCCGTCGACGGATATAGCCGTTACTAAGCAAAATTTACCGGGTTAACCGGCCGCTTACGGCTATATCCGTCGACGGATACAGGCGAAAAGTCTTACTGTGCTACCTACTTATCTCCTACCAACCTGTTAGTCTACCTATCTACCTATCTACCTACCTACCTGGCTACCCACCTATCTACCTACCCACAACCTAACCCGAACCCTATCTCCTACCTACCTACGTATTTACCTACCTGTTTACAGGCGGCTGGCTTTCAGAATATGACGGAATCTGAATCGGATCGCTTTCTCTCCTTCCTGCGCTCCCTGGGTTCTGATCTCACTAAGATCTATTCCTCCTTTCAAGCATTAGACGAGACAGTAATCCGTACCTCCGGCAACACGACCTTGACAAGCGCTAAGCAGGACAGCGCGAACGGCGGCTCGGTCACTTCGAACTCGGGCGCGTCCTTGACAATCCCTAAGCTAGATCAAGGCAATGTGGTGATGTCAATCCTGGATCAACCAGATAGCTTAAGCCAGCTGGCTACCCTGACCCCGTCGGCTAACCTGGTAATCAGCCGCAGCGGTAACGTATTCCAAATGGAGATCCTGGACGGAAACGGCAAGAAAATCAACCTGACCAGTGTGAAGGAACCGATTCGCATCGTGATCCCGCATGAAAACTTCGACTTCGGCTGTACTGAGCGCTCTTGCGACCTGTGGGGCAGCGTACAGAACGCTGCTCAAGCCGGGCTCAGCACAGTTGATTACTTGTGGCTTACTGCTGGTGAGGAATGCTTCCTTATTTACTTGCTTGCTTACTTACTTACTTGCTTACTTACTTACTTACTTACTTACTTACTTAGTTTCTTACTTACCACCTTACTTTTTCCCAGGTTATGAGTACAGAGTGGACGAGTCCGTTCTCAACACCACCATCTGCTACTAACCCAACATATCTACCTACCGACCTACCGACCTACCCACCTACCCACCTACCTACCTATCTACCTTCCTATGTATCTATCTATCTCTTCATCTTTCTTTCTGTTAGGCTGCGACTAAAGTGTGAACGAGTCCACTCTCCACACCACTATCTGCTACTGACTCTACCTATCTGTTCATCTTTCTTTCTGTTAGGCTGTGACTACAGTGTGGACGAATCCACTATCAACACCACCATCTGCTACTGTAACCCTTCGTCCTTGCAAGGCGGCAAACTGGTCATGATTCTTAATTTTTCTCGGTCACCACCTCATAATGTGGTCAGGTTAGGGAGAAAGACACATCTTCGGCTCGCCAAAGTCGACGTGTGTTGCGGGCTCGGGATTTGTGGCTTGCCGCAGAACATACTAGTTGTTGTTGTTGTTGTTTTTGTTGTTGTTATGATTATATGATTACGATTATGATTATGATTATGATTATGATTATGATTATGATTATGATTATGATTATGATTATGATTATGATCATGATTATGATTACGATTATGATTTCATGATTATGATTATGATTATGATGTTTCTTATTGTTTATTAGGAAGTAAGTAAGCCAGCGGACGAGGAGGGTAAACCACAGCCAGGTTCTCTATTATTATTATTATTATTATTATTATTATTATTATTATTATTATTATTATTATTATTAGCCCAATGGCCTCAAGGCGTTAAACTGTGACGCCAACTCATAACCCTTTGGTGGTAGATGCTGGGGAGGAGGGTCGTTGCGCGCGTAAAAGATCTTAAACTCCGCATATGCTGGTTGATAGCCCAGGACCCAGCAGACACCAGATTGTTATGGGTGGGGTTTCGAGGCAGCTCTAGCAACCGCGCTTGGTGTATGCACTTGCACATTCGGTGACGTCTTGCAAGAGGTTGCTGGGACTGCGGAATAACCTCGGCTTAGTGCAGTCTTGCCCTCAGGAGCTCCATCGGTGGCCCCGATCATCAGGCGAGAGACTGACACGGGGGGGTGGAGGACCTCGAACAAGGGTATTGGAGGCTTATGTCCGTTGAGGATATGCCATTAGCTGCATCAGTACGCCTCAGATATAGTAAATCTGCCTTGGAGTGTTGACTGTGACATATTTGAGGGAAATCCCGATGAAAAAACCTAGTCACACTTGCTAAACAGAGTTCCAGCCCAATGGCCTCAAGGCGTTAAACTGTGACGCCAACTCATAACCCTTTGGTGGTAGATGCTGGGGAGGAGGGTCGTTGCGCGCGTAAAAGATCTTAAACTCCGCATATGCTGGTTGATAGCCCAGGACCCAGCAGACACCAGATTGTTATGGGTGGGGTTTCGAGGCAGCTCTAGCAACCGCGCTTGGTGTATGCACTTGCACATTCGGTGACGTCTTGCAAGAGGTTGCTGGGACTGCGGAATAACCTCGGCTTAGTGCAGTCTTGCCCTCAGGAGCTCCATCGGCGGCCCCGATCATCAGGCGAGAGACTGACACGGGGGGGTGGAGGACCTCGAACAAGGGTATTGGAGGCTTATGTCCGTTGAAGGTATGCCATTAGCTGCATCAGTACGCCTCAGATATAGTATTATTATTATTATGGACACCGTGATAGCCCAGTGGTCAAGTTCTACCATCTGGGCCCTGTCGCCAGTTCGATTCCCGTCGGTGCCACCAGTATTTTCATTGAACGTAACGATCCGTCTGGACCAGTATTTTCATTGAACATACCGGCCCGTCTGGAAGTGTTGGAACTGCCCTTGCGGGGGTGTCATTAGAGCTTATCGTCAATTCTTCGTACTCCCCTCACGGGTGAGACGATGGAGGCGCATGTGCAGAAATGCATCAGCCATACAGAGAAGCACTATTATTATTATTATTATTATTATTATTATTATCATTATTATTCGGTGCCACCAGTATTTTCATTGAACATACCGGTCCGTCTGGAAGTGTTGGAACTGCCCGTGCGGGGGTGTCATTAGAGCCTATCGTCAATTCTTCGTACTCCCCTCACGGGTGAGACGATGGAGGCGCATGTGCAGATTTGCATCAGCCATTGACAGAGAAGCACTATTATTATTATTATTATTATTATTATTATTATTATTATTATTATTATTATTATTATTATTATTATTATTATTATGATTACTATTATGGACACCGTGATAGCCCAGTGGTCAAGTTCTACCATCTGGGCCCTGTCGCCAGTTCGATTCCCGTCGGTGCCACCAGTATTTTCATTGAACATACCGATCCATCTGGACCAGTATTTTCATTGAACATACCGGCCCGTCTGGAAGTGTTGGAACTGCCCTTGCGGGGGTGTCATTAGAGCTTATCGTCAATTCTTCGTACTCCCCTCACGGGTGAGACGATGGAGGCGCATGTGCAGAAATGCATCAGCCATTGACAGAGAAGCACGCACTATTATTATTATTATTATTATTATTATTATTATTATTATATGGACACCGTGATAGCCCAGTGGTCAAGTTCTACCATCTGGGCCCTGTCGCCAGTTCGATTCCCGTCGGTGCCACCAGTATTTTCATTGAACATACCGGTCTGTCTGGAAGTGTTGTAACTGCCCGTGCGGGGGTGTCATTAGAGCCTATCGTCAATTCTTCGTACTCCCCTCACGGGTGAGACG
>WBZZ01006827.1:90000-92500 GCA_019918135.1 Paulinella micropora | reverse complement strand
TTTGCTTCGCTAAAATACTTCGCTAAAAGCGGATGACCTCACTCTGAACGATAACTGGCTCTCGTTCCAAAGCTCAGTAGACGGGCCGGCAGTACCCTCTGACCCCAAAACCAGGGTCAATCTAGGACAGCGTGAGACCGAGCGGTGGATGACTGGTTGGTACGACACCAATGGGGCCAAGCTAACGCAGGCTGCTGAAAAGGATGGCAGCCAGGCCAGACTTGTCGCTAGTACGACTCACAATGCCACTGAGTTCCAGCCTCCTCTTGCCACGAGGGGCAACAGAGCCGCTAATATCCTTCGTCGACGACTGTTGACAGTATCGGAAGCCTTGAATCACCTCATGGCGAAAATCGTACGTTCACGTACGTCACTCTGCCCCTGTGGGGAGGCAGAAGAAACGGTGGAACATTTCCTCCTTGACTGTGATCTGTACGATAGTGATAGCGATCTCATGATGAATGTGATCAGGGCAAATTGTACTTGCGAACGCAAGGACAAGCCCAACTGTGGCCAGTTCTTATCAGGATTATCCGACGAGGGCTTGGAAACAGAAATGAGCACGTTCTTTCTGGGGGCCCGACCCACGCGACAACGCATTCCCTGCCCGAGCGCGGATGCACATATCCAACTCTTTGTCCAACAAGCCTACGAAATCCCAGGAGGCGAAAAGATTTGACGTACCTTCTGAAGTCCGCTGCCGATCGAGGCGGCCAGCAGGACATCAGGAGTTACTTTGTTTCCAAACGACCTCGCGACCAATTACACTATGCGGGCCCATGATTCTCTCAACACAGTAAGACTTTCCGTCCGTATCCGTCGACGGATATAGCTGTAAGCGGCCAGTTAACCCGGTAAATTTTGCTCAGTAACGTCTATATCCGTCGACAGAAAGTCTTACTGTGCAATCCCAACTTCTCCATTTTAGACACTCAAAAGACACCGCAAAGAGAGAACACGTTGTAGTAGCACCGTCAGACTGCACGAACTTTGGCGGTTCTTGCGGTGATTTCCACATTTCTCCTTTTTTCCCGGGGAACATTCCACATTTCTTCTTTTTCGCGGGAAACATTCCACATTTTCTCCTTCACGTGGCATGTTCTGTTTCTTCGAAATCCAGGACTACGTGTCCATCTCCATATAATAATAATAGTAATACTATATCTGAGGCGTACTGATGCAGCTAATGGCATATCCTCAACGGACATAAGCCTCCAATACCCTTGTTCGAGGTCCTCCACCCCCCCGTGTCAGTCTCTCGCCTGATGATCGGGGCCACCGATGGAGCTCCTGAGGGCAAGACTGCACTAAGCCGAGGTTATTCCGCAGTCCCAGCAACCTCTTGCAAGACGTCACCGAATGTGCAAGTGCATACACCAAGCGCGGTTGCTAGAGCTGCCTCGAAACCCCACCCATAACAATCTGGTGTCTGCTGGGTCCTGGGCTATCAACCAGCATATGCGGAGTTTAAGATCTTTTACGCGCGCAACGACCCTCCTCCCCAGCATCTACCACCAAAGGGTTATGAGTTGGCGTCACAGTTTAACGCCTTGAGGCCATTGGGCTGGAACTCTGTTTAGCAGGTGTGACTAGGTTTTTTCATCGGGATTTCCCTCAAATATGTCACAGTCAACACTCCAAGGCAGATTTACTATAATAATAGTAATAATAATAATAATAATAATAATAATAATAATAATAATAATAATAATAGTGCTTCTCTGTCAATGGCTGATGCATTTCTGCACATGCGCCTCCATCGTCTCACCCGTGAGGGGAGTACGAAGAATTGACGATAAGCTCTAATGACACCCCCGCAAGGGCAGTTCCAACACTTCCAGACGGACCGGTATGTTCAATGAAAATACTGGTCCAGATGGAGCGGTATGTTCAATGAAAATACTGGTGGCACCGACGGGAATCGAACTGGCGACAGGGCCCAGATGGTAGAACTTGACCACTGGGCTATCACGGTGTCCAAAATAATAATAATAATACTATATCTGAGGCGTACTGATGCAGCTAATGGCATATCCTCAACGGACATAAGCCTCCAATACCCTTGTTCGAGGTCCTCCACCCCCCCGTGTCAGTCTCTCGCCTGATGATCGGGGCCACCGATGGAGCTCCTGAGGGCAAGACTGCACTAAGCCGAGGTTATTCCGCAGTCCCAGCAACCTCTTGCAAGACGTCACCGAATGTGCAAGTGCATACACCAAGCGCGGTTGCTAGAGCTGCCTCGAAACCCCACCCATAACAATCTGGTGTCTGCTGGGTCCTGGGCTATCAACCAGCATATGCGGAGTTTAAGATCTTTTACGCGCGCAACGACCCTCCTCCCCAGCATCTACCACCAAAGGGTTATGAGTTGGCGTCACAGTTTAACGCCTTGAGGCCATTGGGCTGGAACTCTGTTTAGCAAGTGTGACTAGGTTTTTTCATCGGGATTTCCCTCAAATATGTCACAGTCAACACTCCAAGGCAGATTTACTATATCTGA
>WBZZ01006827.1:40000-82500 GCA_019918135.1 Paulinella micropora | reverse complement strand
AGGTATTAATCATGATATCAAGCGATACAAAAAGAGAAAAAATAACTTCAAAAGTTAAAAAAAACTTGATCAACTCATATTATAACTTTGAAATGAAATATAAATAAAAAATTTTAAAAAATAATATTATCAATAGTGCTTCTCTGTCAATTGCTTATGCAAATCTGCACATGCGCCTCCATCGTCTCACCCGTGAGGGTAGTACGAAGAATTGACGATAGGCTCTAATGACACCCCCGCACGGGCAGTTACAACACTTCCAGACGGGCCGGTATGTTCAATGAAAATACTGGTCCAGACGGACCGGTATGTTCAATGAAAATACTGGTGGCACCGACGGGAATCGAACTGGCGACAGGGCCCAGATGGTAGAACTTGACCACTGGGCTATCACGGTGTCCAAAATAATAATAATAATAATAATAATAATAATAATAATAATAATAATAATAATAATAATAATAATAATAATAATAATAATAATAATAATAATAATAATAATAATAATAATAATAATAATAATAATAATAATAATAATAATAATAATAATAATAATAATAATAATAATAATAATAATAATAATAATAATAATAATAATAATAATAATAATAATAATAATAATAATAATAATAATAATAATATTTACTATATCTGAGGCGTACTGATGCAGCTAATGGCATATCCTCAACGGACATAAGCCTCCAATACCCTTGTTCGAGGTCCTCCACCCCCCCGTGTCAGTCTCTCGCCTGATGATCGGGGCCACCGATGGAGCTCCTGAGGGCAAGACTGCACTAAGCCGAGGTTATTCCGCAGTCCCAGCAACCTCTTGCAAGACGTCACCGAATGTGCAAGTGCATACACCAAGCGCGGTTGCTAGAGCTGCCTCGAAACCCCACCCATAACAATCTGGTGTCTGCTGGGTCCTGGGCTATCAACCAGCATATGCGGAGTTTAAGATCTTTTACGCGCGCAACGACCCTCCTCCCCAGCATCTACCACCAAAGGGTTATGAGTTGGCGTCACAGTTTAACGCCTTGAGGCCATTGGGCTGGAACTCTGTTTAGCAAGTGTGACTAGGTTTTTTCATCGGGATTTCCCTCAAATATGTCACAGTCAACACTCCAAGGCAGATTTACTATATCTGAGGCGTACTGATGCAGCTAATGGCATATCCTCAACGGACATAAGCCTCCAATACCCTTGTTCGAGGTCCTCCACCCCCCCGTGTCAGTCTCTCGCCTGATGATCGGGGCCACCGATGGAGCTCCTGAGGGCAAGACTGCACTAAGCCGAGGTTATTCCGCAGTCCCAGCAACCTCTTGCAAGACGTCACCGAATGTGCAAGTGCATACACCAAGCGCGGTTGCTAGAGCTGCCTCGAAACCCCACCCATAACAATCTGGTGTCTGCTGGGTCCTGGGCTATCAACCAGCATATGCGGAGTTTAAGATCTTTTACGCGCGCAACGACCCTCCTCCCCAGCATCTACCACCAAAGGGTTATGAGTTGGCGTCACAGTTTAACGCCTTGAGGCCATTGGGCTGGAACTCTGTTTAGCAAGTGTGACTAGGTTTTTTCATCGGGATTTCCCTCAAATATGTCACAGTCAACACTCCAAGGCAGATTTACTATATCTGAGGCGTACTGATGCAGCTAATGGCATATCCTCAACGGACATAAGCCTCCAATACCCTTGTTCGAGGTCCTCCACCCCCCCGTGTCAGTCTCTCGCCTGATGATCGGGGCCACCGATGGAGCTCCTGAGGGCAAGACTGCACTAAGCCGAGGTTATTCCGCAGTCCCAGCAACCTCTTGCAAGACGTCACCGAATGTGCAAGTGCATACACCAAGCGCGGTTGCTAGAGCTGCCTCGAAACCCCACCCATAACAATCTGGTGTCTGCTGGGTCCTGGGCTATCAACCAGCATATGCGGAGTTTAAGATCTTTTACGCGCGCAACGACCCTCCTCCCCAGCATCTACCACCAAAGGGTTATGAGTTGGCGTCACAGTTTAACGCCTTGAGGCCATTGGGCTGAATAATAATAATAATAATAATAATAATAATAATAATAATAATAATAATAATAATAATAATAATAATAATAATAATAATAATAATAATAATAATAATAATAATAATAATAATAATAATAATAATAATAATAATAATAATAATAATAATAATAATACACTTCCTCTAAGGCATACTGATGCAGCTGATGGCACGATCCGTTTCCGGACATGAGCCTCTATGCCCTTGTTCGAGGTGCTCCATCCCCACCTAGTCAGTCTCTCGACTGATTATAGGGGCCACCGATGGAGCTCCTGAGGGCAAGACTACACTAAGCCGAGGTTATTCCGCAGTCCCAACAACCTCTTGCAAAACGTTGCCGCATGTGCAAGTGCGTACACCAAGCATGGTTGCTAGAACTACCTCAAAACCCCACCCATAACAATTTGGTATCCGCTGGGTCCACGGGCTATCAACCGGCATAGCGGAGTTTAAGATCTTCGACAGGCGCCCAACGACCCTCCTCCCCAGCATCATCCACCAAATGGTTTTGAGTTGGCATCACAGTTTAACGCCGTAAGGCCATTGGGCTGAATAATAATAATAATACTATATCTGAGGCGTACTGATGCAGCTAATGGCATATCCTCAACGGACATAAGCCTCCAATACCCTTGTTCGAGGTCCTCCACCCCCCCGTGTCAGTCTCTCGCCTGATGATCGGGGCCACCGATGGAGCTCCTGAGGGCAAGACTGCACTAAGCCGAGGTTATTCCGCAGTCCCAGCAACCTCTTGCAAGACGTCACCGAATGTGCAAGTGCATACACCAAGCGCGGTTGCTAGAGCTGCCTCGAAACCCCACCCATAACAATCTAGTGTCTGCTGGGTCCTGGGCTATCAACCAGCATATGCGGAGTTTAAGATCTTTTACGCGCGCAACGACCCTCCTGCCCAGCATCTACCACCAAAGGGTTATGAGTTGGCGTCACAGTTTAACGCCTTGAGGCCATTGGGCTGAATAATAATAATGATAATAATAGTGCTTCTCTGTCAATGGCTGATGCAAATCTGCACATGCGCCTCCATCGTCTCACCCATGAGGGGAGTACGAAGAATTGACGATAGGCTCTAATGACACCCCCGCAAGGGCAGTTCCAACACTTCCAGACGGACCGGTATGTTCAATGAAAATACTGGTGGCACCGACGGGAATCGAACTGGCGACAGGACCCAGATGGTAATAATAATAGTAATAATAATGATAATAATAATAATAATAATAATAATAATAATAATAATAATAATAATAATAATAATAGTGCTTCTCTGTCAATGGCTGATGCATTTCTGCACATGCGCCTCCATCGTCTCACCCGTGAGGGGAGTACGAAGAATTGACGATAAGCTCTAATGACACCCCCGCAAGGGCAGTTCCAACACTTCCAGACGGGCCGGTATGTTCAATGAAAATACTGGTGGCACCGACGGGAATTGAACTGGCGACAGGGCCCAGATGGTAGAACTTGACCACTGGGCTATCACGGTGTCCAAATAATAATAATAATAATAATAATAATAATAGTGTATCTCCTGCCAATTGCTGAGCCAAAAGGCCATGTGCATCCAGTCCTCCATTCCATAAGGAAAGTCTCCACACCAATCGGTGGAATAAAGGAAGTGACGGCATAGAACATTACTCTAGGAGCTTTATACCAATCAGCCCATGGAAAGGACCGATGGCCTATGTACTCCCTAATAATAATAATAATAATAATAATAATAATAATAATAATAATAATAATAATAATAATAATAATAATAATAATCATAATAATAATAATAATAATAGTGCTTCTCTGTCAATGGCTGATGCAAATCTGCACATGCGCCTCCATCGTCTCACCCGTGAGGGGAGTACGAAGAATTGACGATAAGCTCTAATGACACCCCCGCAAGGGCAGTTCCAACACTTCCAGACGGGCCGGTATGTTCAATGAAAATACTGGTCCAGAAATAGACCGGTATGTTCAATGAAAATACTGGTGGCACCGACGGGAATCGAACTGGCGAGAGGGCCCAGATGGTAGAACTTGACCACTGGGCTATCACGGTGTCCATAATAATAATAATAATAATAATAATAATAATAATAATAATAATAATAATAATAATAATAATAATAATAATAATAATAATAATAGTGCTTCTCTGTCAATGGCTGATGCAAATCTGCACATGCGCCTCCATCGTCTCACCCGTGAGGGGAGTACGAAGCATTGACGATAGGCTCTAATGACACCCCCGCAAGGGCAGTTCCAACACTTCCAGACGGACCGGTATGTTAATAATAATAATAATTATAATAATAATAATAATAATAATAATAATAATAATAATAATAATAATAATAATAATAATAGCGTTCTCTGTCAATGGCCGATGCATTTCTGCACATGCGCCTCCATCAATAATAATAATAATAATAATAATAATAATAATAATAATAATAATAATAATAATAATAATAATAGTGCTTCTCTGTCAATGGCTGATGCAAATCTGCACATGCGCCTCCATCGTCTCACCCGTGAGGGGAGTACGAAGCATTGACGATAGGCTCTAATGACACCCCCGCAAGGGCAGTTCCAACACTTCCAGACGGGCCGGTATGTTCAATGAAAATACTGGTCCAGAAATAGACCGGTATGTTCAATGAAAATACTGGTGGCACCGACGGGAATCGAACTGGCGACAGGGCCCAGATGGTAGAACTTGACCACTGGGCTATCACGGTGTCCATAATAATAATAATAATAATAATAATAATAATAATAATAATAATAATAATAATAATAATAATAATAATAATAATAATAATAATAATAATAATAATAATAATAATAATAATAATAATAATAATAATAATAATAATAATAATAATAATAGTGCTTCTCTGTCAATGGCTGATGCATTTCTGCACATGCGCCTCCATCGTCTCACCCGTGAGGGGAGTACGAAGAGTTGACGATAAGCTCTAATGACACCCCCGCAAGGGCAGTTCCAACACTTCCAGACGGGCCGGTATGTTCAATGAAAATACTGGTCCAGACGGATCGGTATGTTCAATGAAAATACTGGTCCAGACGGATCGGTATGTTCAATAAAAATACTGGTCCAGACGGATCGGTATGTTCAATGAAAATACTGGTGGCACCGACGGGAATCGAACTGGCGACAGGGCCCAGATGGTAGAACTTGACCACTGGGCTATCACGGTGTCCATAATAATAATAATAATAATAATAATAATAATAATAATAATAATAATAATAATAATAGTGCTTCTCTGTCAATGGCTGATGCATTTCTGCACATGCGCCTCCATCAATAATAATAATAATAATAATAATAATAATAATAATAATAATAATAATAATAATAATAATAATAATAATAATAATAATAATAATAATAATAATAATAATAATAATAATAATAATAGTGCTTCTCTGTCAATGGCTGATGCATTGCTGCACATGCGCCTCCATCGTCTCACCCGTGAGGGGAGTACGAAGAATTGACGATAAGCTCTAATGACACCCCCGCAAGGGCAGTTCCAACACTTCCAGACGGGCCGGTATGTTCAATGAAAATACTGGTCCAGACGGATCGGTATGTTCAATGAAAATACTGGTGGCACCGACGGGAATCGAACTGGCGACAGGGCCCAGATGGTAGAACTTGACCACTGGGCTATCACGGTGTCCAATAATAATAATAATAATAATAATAATAATAATAATAATAATAGTGTATCTCCTGCCAATTGCTGAGCCAAAAGGCCATGTGCATCCAGTCCTCGATTCCATAAGGAAAGTCTCCACACCAATCGGTGGAATAAAGGAAGTGACGGCATAGAACATTACTCTAGGAGCTTTATACCAATCAGCCCATGGAAAGGACCGATGGCCTATGTACTCCCTAATAATAATAATAATAATAATAATAATAATAATAATAATAATAATCATAATAATAATAATAATAATAATAATAATAATAATAATAATAATAATCATAATAATAATAATAGTAATAAATAAATAATAAAAAAAAGAAAAAAAAAGAAGAAAAAAAAAGGCAGTCACAGTTCAACGGTTTAAGGTCATGCAGAGACCCGATCATCACGATGCAGTTTAGCGTTATACGGTGGAGGTTAAATGATTTTTGTCATATTGATACTAATTAACGTTGTAATGTATTATGTTAGAACATATACCTAAATACTGTTCCTGCGCAGAGATAGCAAACCGTCCACGGACCGGTTCAAGCTCAGTCACGATCGCATCGTACCACAAGCTTGATTGAAAAGGCACAGACAGAACAACACTGCCCGGCGCGTCCCGAAAGGATGGCTCTACCGACACACATCCTACGGACCGGCCGGGTCATACTGAATCGGTCCGTTACCGTATTAATACAACCTATTGGTCTAACACTCAAAAGGAGTATTAAATACGAAAACTTCAAGAATTAATGTATGTATGTAAATAAAAACTATGTCTGAGGAATGACTCTACTCTAGGATCTCAAAATAGACTATATATGGATAATGCCCTGTTGCTGCTTTCCGCCACTAGACAATTAGGCTAATAGCAGAAAGTCAGTTTGCTCAGTCACTGCCCCGGCCACCAGTGATAGAAAGTGCTGAAGGCAGAGGTAATACATTCAGTCATAGTTTCGCGCACGACATGGTCTGCCCCGCAAAGACCGGCGATAACTAAAGACTTATGCATTATCCCCCATCGCTTCCTTCAGGCACGGTTGGGCGTTGATAAGAAAATGAAATCTTATCAAAATCCGAGCCTTCGCTCACAATCTAGCGTTAATGACTATCTCGCGATGCTATAGACTATCCGACAACACATATAAGACATTAAGAATGGAATAAGGTGGAAATCCTAAAGTCAGTATACGAACGCATGACTATACACAACTAGGAGTTATGTAACGCGGACAAACGAATATATGATTATCAACGATACTGATGATGTTTATATATGAGCATGTATAAGAAATACATCGTGATTGCGTAGGCGCAATTGAGTTTGGTATATCAAGATGAACTCGACAAACCAAAGTACGCATGCAACCCATAAGCAAACACGTGTAGTTCTTAGTAATATGCAAAAGAAAATATGTGAAATATATACATGTGAGTAAATAAAGTAGTAGACACGTTAAATAGCGATGTGAATATTTCATTAAGTAGTATGAAAGGGTAAGTGAATATAACCTCAACACGTAAGTGAAGAAAACATTCACCTTTCTCTTTACATACAATCAACGCGACATAAATCTATTCGAAACTATCCCGAAGAAGACCCATCCCAAGATGAACTGTCTACAACCTACACTAACTCATCAGGTATATACAGATATATAGAAGAAAAGTATGAAATATATCGATATCGATATGCAAAACATAAATGATAAATATATGATATATAATATATGGTCAACAAGTATGGGTAATATGTATATAGTTACCCCGACTGGGCGGCTGATAATAAAGACAAGTATGTATACTGACTTTAGTATGTCTTATCGGGGTATCAATGTTGATGATCTCCGGTGCCTACTCAACCATACATGTATGAAACACGACACTTTAAGTATTGATACAAACATGCCAACACAACATTTCCATACATCATATGATATCACAATAAACAGATGAGATATGTGCATGCGATGGACACGGGGGTCAACAAAACAAAGCAGGCCTCGAAAATAGACCCAATAATTTGCAAACACCGCGCACAAATCGGAAATACGCACATCCCGAATCTACCCCGGAAATTGTCTTGAGATCTTGGCCCTCCTGTCCTTGCCCACGATCGCTCCTGTCAATATATACGTAAAGCAACGACAAATCGACGAAGCAAGCAATGGACATATCGAATGTTTATGTCATTTATCAAATATGTGAAAGCATATGCAGCAGGTCAGAAAGCAGTAAGGAAAAAGTATGAAAACAGGAAAGTACTGGATGTGAGACAATGTACCTATACCTACCTACCTGAGTAACATCTACAGTCGTAGTCGCCGCCGCGTGACCTAGACACACATCCACAACTTTCCGAATTTTCATGATATTTTCCCCGTAAATTACCTGTCGTTTGAAATATGTATATGTATATGCATTTGATATGTATATCGATATGAATATGCCATAAAGTCTGACCATGCCCTGCCATATCCTAGTCATATACCTGCAGGAATGCACAAGTCATATACTATATGTATATATATATGTATATGTATATATATATGTATATGTATATATATATGTATATATATATATATATATATCATTTATGTATTCGCGACCTGTCCAACCGCAAAGTATAAAACAAGCCTTAAACATATGAAAAACCAACATTTGACACATAGAAAACATACATAGAAAACAAAAAAGTGTCAAATATTTAACGTAAATTTATCAAACTGAGCACATTAAGAGAGATTTCGACGAAAAGACACATAAACCATATTTTTATTTCATAAAAATATATATAAACTGCGTGTATATGGTTTATGTGTCTTTTCGTCGAAATCTCTCTTAATGTGCTCAGTTTGATAAATTTACGTTAAATATTTGACACTTTTTTGTTTTCTATGTATGTTTTCTATGTGTCAAATGTTGGTTTTCATATTTTTAAGGCTTGTTTTATACTTTGCGGTTGGACAGGTCGCGAATACATAAATGATCAGAGCAGTGAGGACAAAAAAATAAACAACACATTAAGAAAACCCAATCATTTAATAAAAATGCTTTTAGAAGATTGAGACAATCCAATTAATACTCTCTTCTCTATCCCCCACTTTTTTCATTAAGGCGGAGAGAGAAGGAAAGACAAGGATTTCCTCCTCATCTTCTTCTTCCTCTCCAACCTTGAGAGAAACAAGAAAGAAAGTTTTCTTTCTAGGGTTTTTCATAGTTTGGTCAAGTTCCACCCACCCAAACAAAAAATTCTCATCTCGTTCGGTCGGTCTACGGGTGTAATACTTGGTTTTGAAGACGCTTAACTCATTCAAACCGAGGCGAGCAAAACCAGCAGACACACGAACAAAGCAAGGATTTTTCATTTCAGCTGGAGCTTTTTTTTTCAACTACTGCCCAAGGCTTCCAGAAAGCAGTAGCGACACCTACAACCACATTCATTGAAGTAAAAAAAGAATCAATAGATTTTGGACTTACCCTCAGGAGCAGGAGCGATGGCGAGTTCGCCGACTTGGTCGGCTAATTGGTTCAGCTCTCCCATAGTCTACCACACACACAAAAAAGCATGTGTAGTAGAAATTTCTTTGAATGAGGGTGGGGTTTAAACCCCTGGTTTTTAAAAAAACCAATTTGCACTAAGTCTTTTTTTATTCCGAGTTGCTATCTGCACTCTCGGTTCTATAGACTCTGTGCATATTTCTATCGTTTTTACTACTAATACTATCATTTACATATTCATTAATACCATCACTGGAATATTTGTTGAAAGAAGCATTAAACGACAAATGCTCTTTCTCAATTCCAGCGATAATATTATTCATGACAATGGAGGAAAGTTGGCCACGATTATCCTCACTTATAGAAATTATCCCTTTCTTTGTTTATTTTCTTTTCCAATTTCTTTTGTCTCAAGCGAATAAGTCTATCATCCTCTACTTCATTATTTTCAATATTCAATCGTTCTAACATCTCATTAATAGCCTCAACCTTAATTAGGTCTGGCTGTTTCTTTTCAATGAGACGAGCGATTTCTTTATCTGCTTTCGAAATTCTTTCGCATATTATTTTATCTTTTTTGAGTCTATCCTTTCCTGATTGTCGTATTTCAAATTCCTCAATCCATTCATTTTTAGTTTTATTTTCTCACGGAATTAGAGACATGGTTGCAATGAAAAACCTGTCCAGACAGAATTCTGATTTTCTGTTGTTAGCATACAAACAGCCAGACACCGCGCCGTCTGGGTGTTGCTGGTGATATTCGCGGAAATAGAATTTTCTAGAATTTGATGTAATAAACAATAATTCAAATACTTTTTTTCCTGTATCACTGGCAGACTAGCGTGGGTGTAAGACTGATGGGTATTGAGGTAGTCATCGAAATTTTAGGTTGCGGGTTCAATTCCAAAGGACGTTTCACGACCGCCGCATAGTCTTTTTTTGCTTATAAACCTAATATTACCTTAGCCTTTTTTTCCAAAAATTGGTGTCCATAACGATATTTTTTTGGATTAATATAAGAGCAGGGCGAGTGAAAATACTTTTTCCTGTTGCTGTCCAACCTTAGGGTTGGCCGTGTCCGGGTCGGTTTTTCAAAGGTCAGACACTTTTTGTTATGTTTATTAAACGTTTTTATACATTATTCCTCTTCGTATTAACTTTTTTAATAGTGTCCAGGCTGTCCAAGCTTTTATTAAAAAAAGTAATTTTTTTTTCCTCTCTCCATTTTTCTAATGGACACCTAAAAAAATTTCTAAAAAAAAAGGTCGGACTCGGCCACCTCGGACTTCATTAATACTAACGCGAATTGTCGCCCTTAGTCTGCTTATTATTGCTCTCAGGTGTCCAAGCCGCCACAGCGACATTTTTGTATTTGTGGCGCAGATGGATTTTCTATTTAAAATAATTAAAATAATATAATTATATATATAAGAGACGTGATGCCGAGGACACCTCAATTCACCAAGGAAGAAGTAGTTCGACGGAGAAGGGAAAGGGCGAAAGCATTTTTGAAGGCTCATCCTGATAAAAATAGGGAAAACGCGAAGGCATACTATTATAAAAACCAAGAGAGAATAAAATTATTGCGGAAGGAGAAATACGAAAAACAAAAAGCAGAATTGCTTGAATTCAGGGCTTTTCGTAATAGTATGTTAAACAATATATAATTTATTTTATATATAAAAATATATATCCTATTATATAAACCATGGACACCTCTCACCGCCGATCGTATTGGACGTACGAAGACTTACAACTCCATTTGGATTACGTGAATGGAAATTATTTCCTGAATCTAGTCAATGCCGTTTCATTTATCTCGCCCGATGGAAAGTGGAACACGGCCGACTGGAAACTTATGAAAAGTATAGAAAAAGGGGAAGAACAATATTGTGTTGTTGCTCACACGAGATTACAAAGAATTGCATCATTAAAAATGTAAAAAACGGGAGCGAAATGGTTCTGGGCTCTGAATGTATCAAGCGGTTTAAGAAATAAAATGAACGAAGACCTGTCATTGCTCATCCGCACAATTGACAATCCGAACATTAAATTCTGTTGTTATTGTAATAGCAACAGGGCAATTCCAAAAAAGGTTGTGGAAAAGTATCCAAATAGGGACAAGTATTATCACAAAGCCTGCTTAATAAATAGATTGAAGTATTGCGAACATTGCGGACAATACAAAGGATTTAGTAAATGCGGGTGCTTGAATGAGTAAAAAAAAAGAATTCGTTTTATTGTCATAACGATATATAAAAAATTATAATTTCCTATTAAGGACAACATCATACATGGTTATACGGATATATAGAATAAAATTAATTTATTTTTATAAAAAAGTTCTGAGCGACTATATAACATGACCGCGCCGACACTGACCAATGGACAATGGTATTGGAAACAAGAAGAAGCACTGAGGAATAAACAATTTGCCACCGTGCCATGCCAAGAGGATTTTATTGAATTGATTGAAAAAACACCCGATGACCAAAAGCAATACTATGAAGTATTAATGGAAAACAAACCCCAACGAATGTTTGCCGATATCGATGGCGATGAATTATCAATCTCACGAGAAAAAATGTATGAGCGGTCGAACACACTTATGGAAAACGTATTTGCTAATGTTGGTTTGAAGTATAATCCCAAAAAAGCCAAATACTTGGATGCGAGCAAGAATGGTAAAATGTCTTGCCATTTTTCTTACGATAACGGCTTGGTGTTTAAAAACTGCGAAACACAAAAGAGTTTTGGAAGTATGTGGAAGTAGTGATTGAAAAAGATTATCCCGACCTCTGTTTCACGTTTGAACGAGCCGACAAGAATATTGAATTGCGAACCATACTTGATATTTCCGTGTATAACAAAAACAGGGCTTTCCGCACTATCTACTCTCATAAAGAGGATAGCGATCGCGTTTTGCTTCCGTATTCATACACACCAAAAACAAACACTTTGAAATTGCTACAAGATGTGGAAATTGACGATTATTTGATTATGCGCCCCGATGACAATACGTTTTACGACGTCAAAATTCCCGAACATGCAACTTTGAAGCGATATCAACATATTACATTGGACGAAATACGCGAAATTATACTCAGCAAAATACCAAATGTAGAAATTGTTGAAATAAAGCAGAGAATGTTTGTTTTAAAAACCATAGGGACACGAGTATGTATTATAAACGGGAAGAAAATAACAGCGACAATTGCTATGTAGTATGGAGAAGAGACTGGTTGTATTTCTACTGCCACGATAGTAGTTGCGAGGGTAAAGGCATGAAAATTCATGAACTATCGCCCCCGATTGTCCGTAATATCAACACGATTGATGACCTGCGCCGACTCGCCAGCGAATGTAATAGTATAAAAAAAACTCAAAGAGTTGATAGACACTGCTTTGGCCTGGATGAATGAACCATACACTTTTGCTAACTTGGCAAAGCCGACTATAATTGAAGAATATGTTGATTCCAAAGGCAAGAAGGTATTCCGCTACAAGACGGAATCAGCAATTGAATCATTCTTCAAAAACAAAAGAGTAAAGACCAACTTATCGAAGGAGGACTGGATAGCGCTAGGCAAAAACCCCGCCACATTGAATGTTGTTGATTTGTATAAAATATGGACTACACACCCAAAAAGACGCGAAGTGAATGATGTAATCTTTGACCCCAAGGCATACTTTGATAACGACAAACAAGGGTTTTATAACTTGTTTAAGGGGTTTGACATTCCAGCGGACACATTAGGAGACGTGAAATCATTCACGGCAGAAGAAGAAAAAAATGAAGCATTCTTTCAACATATCCTAAACAGATGGTGCGGGGGAAGGCAGGACATATATAAAAAGGTGCTTGATATGTTTGCGAGCATTTACCAAAAGCCGTGGCAAAAACTACACTTATCATTAGTTTTGACAAGCACTGAACGAGCAGGTAAGGGTATTATTCTTGAAATATTCAAAGATATAATAGGTGCCGATTATATCTTCCAGCCGTCCGACGTTAGAGAAATATTAGGCGATTTCAATGCGCAACTCGCAAAAGCAATCGTAGTATTTATGGACGAAATGGTTTGGGGTGGTGATAAAGAACGAGCGGGAACAATTAAGAAACTCGTATCAGAAAACACGCTCACTCTTAAACAAAAATATTTACCAAATCTAACATTAGAAAATATGTTATTTCTAGTCCTTGCTTCAAACGAAGAGTGGGTAGTGCCAGCGGGAACCACTGAGCAACGATGGCTAGTCCTTGAATTTTTGGGGAACTGGCACTTATGAAAAACAGACGAAAAGAGAAAAGTGATTGCGGATATCAGATCTATTGACAGGCAACGACTGGCAAAGTTTCTTCTTGAACGAGACCTCAGCGAGTTTAACGATCGCGAAACAATCATTACGAAGGGGCTACGAGAACAAAAAGTGAAATCTCTTTCAAAGTTGAGAAAGTGGTGGTTGGATTGCTTAAACTTGGGATATATTACACATGAATTTCCAGGAATTCATTTGGTTTAAGCGATTTGCTTGTAGGCAGTTTTATATCGCTACTTAAATGAGTCCATTTTTCTATTTGACTCAGATAATCTTTTTGGGTTGACATATTATATATAAGCATAACAAAAAAAATATCCGTTTTTATATTGTTTATTCATCGTCGTCGTCGTCGTCAAAAGTCCATTCATTATCGCCGTAAATAACCTTCCGATTTTTACATTCTTCTAAGGTTGGTAAATCCACGTATCTAACTCGTGCCTGCTTCCATCGTTTTCTTCTTTTCTACCATATTTGGCATTAGTTTTTTAAGACTAGTCCAGAAACTAACCCGCGAAGTGTGCGGGTCATTGGCATTTGCTTTATACACATCATACAATTCTTCTTTTGAAACCTCTTTACCTGAAATTATCGAATTTTACGAAAAATACCGACCCAAACAACCCCCGCGGGGCGATAATGTTGAAGTTTTATTGCCCTCCGTTGATACGATGAAAAAAATCTTTGATAATGAACCAGAAACAACGGAAGAATCTACCCCCTTTAAAGAAAGTGATTTGAAGGAAACTGGTATTACCGAAATCAAGGCTAACGTAGGAGAAGAATTGGCAAAAAAAGAATTACCTGTTTTAGAAGCGCCAAATGAGAAGAAAACACCGATTAAAGCAAAGCGAAATCCACCCGAGAACGGGTATAGTTGCTATGAAATAATAACGGCACATTTGAAAGTATCAAAAGACCCGTTTAATTTCTTGTATAGAAAGTGGAAGACCGCACCATAATGCAGGAGGATATGAAGAAATGGCACGAGAGTAGATATGCGCACATACCACCAGAGCAACGCCCTACTCTTAAATATGGTAAGTTAGATTATAAGACATTTTTTAGAGATGTTTTATCTCAACACGAGGGCAAACTAACAACATTAAAAGATATGTATGACAGGTTTCATATGTAAGCGGCAGTCAGTGCTATATCCTTCATAACATCAATTTTGAAAAATGATGGGTTAAATGAAATAGGCTTGTCTGCATTCCTTGATTTATAATCATAAGAGCAAGAAAATAATCAATTATTTCTGTTTCAAGACTATAAGCATATTTACCATCATAAAAATAAAATTGAAATTGAAAAGACCCATTCCCTGCTGTTTCGGCCATTGTTAAACAACCAGAAAAGGAAACAATTATAAATTGGCCAACTCCAAGATTAGAGATTGTTTTGTTACCAGTGCCAGATGTGTCCAGAGTTGTAAATGAAGTGCCAGTCATGGCTGATCTAAGTGCGATCGAGTTATACGCATTTTGAATAACTCTTGTTAATGTCGGGGTAGCACTGACTGCAATAGTTTTCGTATCAATTGACTGCTGTTCTTGTGAACGGCCAAATATATTCATATTTTTTCAAAGTTAAAACTATATATTTTACTATATAAAATAATAGAATTAAAATATGAACCATTTAGGAAATCCATGGACATATCATTTTATGGCTCTGTCATAGTGGATGAGGATTTAGAAATTGATGGAGTATTATATGGTGATCACATTGAAGCAAACTCAATACAAGCAAAGACAGACGACATAACAACATCATCAAAAAATAACAACTCCTCTTTGTTGATATCTGACAGCGGTTATGTGTCAATTAACAACGAATACGATTTACCATTAGCGGACGGCACGGCGAACCAAGTATTAAAAACAGATGGGTTGGGCAATACTTCATTTGCTACATTAACATCAAGTTTAATAAGCGATTTAACTGGATAAATTAACGGATGCAGTCATAACAGCACCAATAGCAATGAATAGTGATCTCACATATAATTCAATAAACTGGGTAAATAAACCCTTTCCGATAAATGTTGATGAATTCGGCAACATTAATATTGGAGCGTTAAACATAACAGGAGTAAATTTATTGAATACGATAGCGGTTTCTTCAATCATAACCACCGCGACATTTGATAATGCTTTTGACACACGTCTCGCTTTAAAATCAACAACCAACTTAGCAGAAGGCACCAATTTATATTATACGACAGCAAGATTTGATAGTCGATTTGCCACTAAAACAATAACAAATTTAGCAGAGGGAACCAATTTATATTACACCAATGCGAGATTTGATAGTCAATTAGCGACCAAATCAACTACCAACCTAGCCGAAGGGACTAATCTTTATTACACGAATGCGAGATTTGATAGTCAATTAGCGACCAAATCAACTACTAACTTAGCAGAGGGAAACAATTTATATTATACGACGGCGAGATTTGATAGCCATTAGCAACTAAAACAACAACAAACTTAGCAGAAGGAACCAATTTATATTATACGACAGCGAGAGCGAATTCAGACTTTGATAATAGACTTTCTATCAAATCAACAACCAACTTAGCAGAGGACACTAATTTATATTATACGACAGCAAGATTTGATAGTCAATTAGCCACTAAATCAACAACCAACTTAGCAGAGGGGACTAATTTATATTACACCAATGCGAGATTTGATAGTCAGTTAGCGACCAAGAGCACCACCAATTTAGCCGAGGGGACAAATCTATATTATACGACAGCGAGAGCGAATTCAGACTTTGATACACGGCTAGGCAATAAAACAACAACAAACTTAGCAGAAGGAACCAATTTATATTACACCACAGCAAGATTTGATAGTCAATTAGCCACTAAAACAACACAAACTTAGCAGAGGGAACAAATTTATATTATACGACAGCGAGATTGAATTCAGACTTTGATACACGGCTAGACAATAAGCCAATAGATGCTTTAAGTGATGTGCTAATAACAGGCACGCCGTCAGACAATCAATTGCTAATTTATAGCACTGGACAATGGCGAAACACGAATTCACCTTTTCTGCGACTTGATCGCACCACAAGCATGACGGCAGGATTAAATATGGGAGGATTTGCGATTACAAATGTGGGTAATGTTAATGGTATTGATGTCTCTGTTCTTGATACCGCAGTAGTTAAACTAACAGGAGACCAAACCATAGCAGGAACCAAAACATAAAACAATCAAATTTCAATGGGCGCTTATTTGATACCTACATTAACAGACCATGTAGTGAATAAAAAATATGTAAATGATAATTGTGTGAAACTAACAGGAGACCAAACAATAGCTGGAATTAAAACATTTGATGGGACGAGAAACGAGATAAGAGGTCTAACTATATTGAACGATGACGATTTTAATAATAAGGATATCATTAATGGTGGAAATATTACATATAATGGGGCACGGATAGTAAACCAAAATGGAGGAGATATATTCTTTTCACAGACAACCGGTAATTGGCAGTCTTTCTTATATACTCTAAATACTGCTACAAGTGGAACCGCAGACCAAAGAGGTTATGTATTTACGAATGTCGCATATGATGTAGCAAAAGGAGTAGGACTTTATATTTCACGACTTTCAGATAGCAAATTTGTTTCGTCTGACATTGTCCGTTTTAACAATGCTGGCGGTATGCGATTTTATGGCGCCTTAAACATAAATTCAAACAACATAACAAGTGCTGGAACAATAACAGGAACAACAATAACAGGAACAACAATAACAGCGAGTACTAAAATAACGACAGCATCAGGTAAACTGATAATCATAGGTAGTTCAACAAAAGGAATAGGTGCGTCGGATGGATTAGAATTGTATGGCGCTTATGGTGATTTTACTGCTGGGGCACATATACAAGCGATTACAACAGAAGATACATATCCCGTATTTGTAATAGCTAATTTAGGTTATAATAACATAAATATCGCTTTTGATGCTTATTTAGATAATGCGGGATGGAAATCAAGTTATACGAATGCGAATTTCCGAATAGCAAAAATAAGTAATTCTCTTTTGGCTATAAAACAGGAATAGCAGTGGGGAGTGCTATAACCTGGTCTGAGGCGATGAACATAAGTAATGCGGGATTAATAACAGTAAATGCGGGAGTATCAACAACAACATTGGCAACGAACGACAAAATAACGACAGCATCGGGAAAGCCAATAATCATAGGCAATACAACAAAAGGCACAGGTGCGACAGGAGGCTTAGAGTTGTATGGAACGGCGAGCAACATTGCGGGACCACATATACAGGCAATAACGACAGCAGATATCTATCCAGTTTTTCAACAACTAAACTGGGCACATGACAATATAAACTTAGTTTTTGATGCTTATTATGATGGTACTAACTGGAAATCAAGCAACAGCGGTTCAAACTTTCTAATTTCAAAAGGTGGCAACAAACTCTCTTTTTATTATAAATCGGGAATAACAGCAGGAAGCAATATAACACGGTCTGAGGCAATGTATATTAGAAATGATGGAGTCGCATTTTTTACGCCAAATGGAACAAACACACTAGAATGTATGTGGATAACACAGGTGTAGCAATATATAGTTATCTAGGTGTAGTAGATGGTGTAATAGCATCATCGGGTACAACCAGTGGAGCAGAGATGGGAATACAAGGAACAACGGACGGGACGAATGCGAGAGGAATATTTATGTGGGAGACAGGAAATACAGACTGGGGCACTTACATGAGCCAGTCTGGGGGAGGTAAAAGTTTAGCAGGAGGAACAGCACTAGCAGGAGGAGTTGGAGGCGGTATAACCAGTTATGCTTTAAGATTTAGATGTAGCACTGGTTCAAAAGAAGGTTTTATATGGGAAAATCGTAATGCCGTTTTAATGTCATTAAGAGCAAGCGACGGGCAGCTATGGGTATCGTCTAATCCGATTTTTTTCAATATTCAGATAGACGAAAAAAAGAAGATATAAAGGAATGTTTAGGTTTAGACTTTATTAATAAGTTAAATCCAGTCTGCTATCGTATGATTGATGATAAAAAAAATGTAGGACTGGTTTGATAGCATAGGAATTAGAAGACCTACTGGAAGAAATGAATATGCTAGATTTTGGCGGTTTTATAAAAGAAACAATTATGGTTCCGTGTCCAAAGCAAAAAGCGGAATATGAATTGAAAGGGAAAAGTATTAATCCAGAAGATGTTAAATGTGTCGATAGTGGTGATGTTGGTTATGGGATTGGCTATGTTGAGTTTATCGCACCATTACTTAAGGCGGTTCAACAATTATCAGAAAAAGTAGTTAATTTAGAAATTAGAAAACAAACATTTACTTAATATACTACAAGACCAAGCAAACCAATTAGCAGAAATCAGAGCGGAAGTTTTTTCAAATGTCCAACAATAATACAACTAGACTTCACAGACCACCCATTATGGATATGGATGGCGAACTAACACCAGAATTAAAGTCTCGTGTTTTGGATATTGAGCTAAAGACGGAAGAAAAAAAGATTGACAATGAAATTGAGAACGAATGGAACTGCTGTATGACGACAAGGAAAACAGATAGCAGACTTATCAAATATTTGTTTCAGATGTCCATTATTATCGCCATTATAATCCTTTGTATTGTGAGGCTTTCAGAAAAGGATATTCCGTGTGAGGTTGCTAACACTTATGTCGGAATTTTGACCTTACTTATCGGGATATGCCTCCCATCACCTTCTTCTAGTTCAAAGAAGTGAGCATTCATATATATGTGTCCTGCACCAAGACGAACTATCGCCAGCACACATCAACGGCAGAGCCTCATCAAAACTACGACACATATTATTTCCGTTATTTATGAAAACACACTTAAAACCAGTTTCTACCACTTGCTTTTTACAATAAGCACACGATTCATTCTTTTTTTCTGAGTATCGCGAGTAAAAGTCGCAGGCAGTCCGACCTAACACAGAGCACACGAATAGCAATATTAATAACATATATTTAACTCCCGCTTTTTCCCTCTTCTTTAATTATATTATTATAAATTGCTTCTCGTTGCTTATCTGATAGCGGTAAGCGGTAAAGTATATTTTCAGGTTTTCTAAAAATGTTGGGGTTTCTATTCACTAAGTTCTGAGTGATGCGGATTTTGTCGATTTCATTCCCTAGCCGTTCTAGTTCCTCAAGTTGCTCCTCGTCTTTGGTATTTTCCTTTTTATTTTCCATCCTATATTATATTATATTGCGGATTAAAAAATGCAGTTTCGAGAAAAAAATTGGTTTGATTATTACAATCAAGTCAGAAGAGAACATAAGAATCAGCCTACTGAGTTTATTACAGCAAATGCTCATGAACTAAAGAGGGCAGATAGAATACAAGATGCTATTGATTTTGATGATGCGCCCGACAATCCAACAATAGAAAAATTAAAGGATAAGATTGAAATATTGAACCAGAATGTAAAATCAAAAAAATACTACAAAATAAATTTGAATCAATTAAAGGAACATCTCAGAGATGAAATGGACATTGAAAAATTTGAAGCAAAATATGGTAATGCTTCCATAAAAGAACAAGTAAATAGACTTGCCATTGAAGCAAGTGATATTGATAGGTGGAATATTGAGTTTATGAATAGAGATATTGAACAAATGAATAGAGATATAGAGCAGTTAACAAATCGTTGGGGATATACGGAAGAAGAAAAAAAAACACTTGTTAAACTTACTCGTAAGGGGCTAACACATTTATTGGAAAAAGGCAAAAATGAAATAAGGAGGGCGGCGAAGAGAGAAAACAAACAATGGCAGGCACGGGACTTAAAAGAATGGGAACAAAACATATTAGAATATGAACAGAAAAACCCAGAGAATGCTTTGATTGAAGTACAGATAGGGGAGGAACACAAAACACTTGTGCCAAGATTAACAGGTAATCAGAGAGATACGGCAAGACTTGTAGATGCAATTGTTAAAAGTATTCAAGATATAATTGTGAGTCCTAGATTAAGTAGAATACTGGATACCGCTACAAGGCTTGGTCGTTATAGTGTGAGCAGATTGGTATGGAATCGCTTATTAACTATTACTGCTAATCATCCTCAAATTCGTGCCATGACTGTCGCGGTGATGGGAAGACCTGGCGCGGAGTCTTTCAGAAGAGCATTAGAAGCATTAGCAAGAAACGAAGCACCACCAGAGTTGCCTCCACCTAACCCTCGCTTAATTGCGGTGGGACAACAAAGAATGGGTGATTATGTATTTTGGGATATGTTAAGAAGAGTAGGCATACAAGCATCGACATTGTTCGCATGGCGGACATTTAAAGCAAGTGTTGAAACTGCGAGTGCGGTTGCTTTTGGTGCGTTTCTAAAGCACATATACAGCGTATGGACTGCTCAACCAGATGCTGTTATTAAATTGGAAGAAGAACGATCTCATACTGCAGGAAGTAATTATAATGGTGGGGGCACACGAGTGGAAAGCCGTCTTCGATTAGAGGATAGAACTCGCGGTAAGTTTCCTTACATTTTACCAGCAGATGCTTTGGACTTAGTTGCTTTTGAACATGATTTATTGTTTGCGTCAGGCGACAAGAATGTCAAAAACTTTGCCGATAAACGATACTTTGAAAGAATTACCAACATGAGTGATTATCTAACGAGTAATGGATTGGCAAGTGAAGAAGTTGCCAAAACTATTTCTGACAATTACAATTCAATGCTCTCAAAAGCAGATATATCTAAAATGGCATTACAAGCACAAGGGAGAGCCCGTAGTGGAGTATCATATTTGGACGCGATGAAATTCTGGAAAACCATTAAATTAAAACCTCCAGATGCGAAATACAATGCTTTTATATACAATGTAGACCAAACATTAAATTCTATGATTAGCGTTATGAATAATGTGGGCAGTTTTGATAAAGAGTAAATAAAATAGCCAATCCTGCTACATTCAGCAAACAATATGAAAACTTGGTAAATTCGTTTAATCAAATAGTAAAGTCGCAAGAAAAAGCGGATGGCGTGAAAGGATATTCTCTTATCGCACCAGCAAATGAAGCCACAATTAATAATTTTATAGAAAAAATAAATACAATGAATAAAAAAAATACTTCAGCAGATATAGAGAAGGAAATAATTGTTGAGGTTCAGCCCACACCAAATCAAACAAACATGATGGTAGCACCTATGGATCCAATCGGGCTCGGTAATAACTTGGATATACTTCAAGATAAGACGTCCCAAGTGAAGCATTTAAAGGGGTTAGTTAATTTGCTAGAAAATATCTTTGACATTGTCAGATTATGACAATCCTATTAGTGGATGGGAAAAGGCTATAAGGCAAGCATTAAACAAAGGGGCTGGTAAGTCAGATATAGCAGAGGTAGATGACGTATTAGATAAGAGAATTTATGAAGAAGTGAGGGTAAATTGACGCCAAAACAAATGAAGCAATTAGAGGATTTAGAATTGAAGGATTCGGAATTTGAAAAGGCGACACCTAAAGGTCTAACACCTGCTCCTGAACCAACACCACAAACTCAACCACCACAAACTCAACCACCACAAACTCAACCACCACAAACTCAACCACCACAAACTCAACCATTACAAACAACACAAGCACCAGCACCACCAAATCCACAAACAGAGTATGACAAATATATTTATAAAAGTGGAGAAAAACAAGGACTCCCATTCTGGGAGGAGAAAATCAAAGATGAAAAACTAAAAGAAATGATGAAAGAATACAAAGTTTCAGATAATCCAGATCCAGCAACAACACCAAATCAAGTTATGGTTGATAGTATGAGAAGTATTGACCAATTGGTTGATAAGATTATGGGAAAATCTCCCGCCGATGAAAGAGAAGACTTAATGGCACTTATTCGTTTTCTAATGCCAAGCGACCAAAATGGTGGAATTGGCACTTCGCAAACAAACCCACTTATTAAAGGCAACGAACAAAGACGCGATCATGTGCTAGCAACTAAGAATGATTTTGAATCATTAGACAACACACTTTATAGCAACACAAATAACCACTTTATGGTGAATAAATACAATAGAGCCGTCATTCAGACAAGAATGAGTGAAAAAAGAGAGTTTCCCAAAATGAAACGAAAACTGACGAGAAACTTCCCTGCTGAAATCCCGCGACAAGTTCAAACTCGTCCAGAAAGAAAGGATTTTAAACCACTTGTCAATCCTCCAAGTAATTATGCTTTTGGTAGTCCTTACTCTCCTTATTTTTATAATTATGCTTCACCACCCCAACCCTTTGGTGCTGAATATGATAATTATAGATATAATCCAAACTATTTTCAAAACTCATAATATAGTAATGCCTAGATCTATACATAAAGGATTAATAGCAAACAAGTTGCCACGAAAAACACTTTTGAAGCAGAATCTAGAGAGGACCAACATAGAAAAAGCACACGAGGAATTTACTATTGACAGGCCAGTAATAACAGAGTTAGATAGCAAAAAACCACCCAAATTTAAGAATGACTTGGAAATACAACCAATTAAAACACAAAGAGATAGCGTTGAATTGCTTCCTATTCAAAAGGAAGGAATATTGCCGGCAATTGGGACTATGGTTATATGTGCAAGTACTGGCGGGGGTAAATCAGTCATGATTTGTAATCTACTCGCCAAAAAGAACATGTTGAAAGGTTTTTATGATAGAATAGTAGTCTTTTGCTTAAGTCCGTGCCCGATTTTAGAAGACACTCTCAAGTTAAAAAAAGAATACATGATCAAAGAAGATAAGCCTGAGTTAATGAGAGAAATATTAACCAAAGAAAAAGAACTGATTAAAACTAAAGGGTTTAAGAAGGCACCAAAAATATTATTGTTATTGGATGACATCGCACAGAGTAAAACTTTTCTCAAATCAGAAGTGCTTACTGAGTTGGTTTTCGCTTCAACACATGCTTAGGTGTCAGTCTGGGTAGCAACTCAGAGTTATACACAACTCCCACGAAAATAAGAATTAATTGCCATTGGATGATTACTGTTAATGGAGTAAGGAGAAGCAACTTGACAGACTGGCAGATGAATATGAAAGTCCTTTTCTTACAAAAAAAGAATTTTACAATATGGTTAAATATGCTACGGCAGAACCTTATTCATTTCTAGCAATCAACAATACGGCTAGTGATAAAACAACCCAGTTTAGAAAGAATTTCTCTACTATATTGCGATTAAATAAGGATAGAGATATGACAAACCTGTAAAAATTAAATTAAACGTTTTTTTCAGCAACAATATATAATATAGCGGAATCAACTAAATTATACAAAACTTGCTATCAGCAGGCAATTGCACTTTGGTATAAACAGAATTCGCAAGGAAAATTCGTAACAATTCGTAAGGTTTCGCCCGAATACTTAGCAATAAGGAAGATAGAAGCGGATATTAAGAGTGGTAAGATTAAAAGTCACTTAAAACCAAAGGTAAGCAAATCAGGAAGTAAGAAAAATGAACAACCTATTGCCAGCGGACAGCCAGATCAAGTGCCAGATGAAGCATTGAAAAGCACCAGACATAGAATCGGCAAATAATTCATCCCCTGAACCAAATGCAAAACCTGTTGAAACGTCTCCAGCGCCTAAGGTTGAACAATCTTTACCAAAATCTGTCAATCCCACTCCCGTTGCCGTGCCAAAATAAACTACTACAACACCAGCGAGCAAGATAGAAGCAATAGAAGATGCTTCTAAGGAAACTCCGCCACCAAGTAAGGAGGTTGCTCAAACTAGCGACAATGACGTAAATCAAGCCATAACAGATTTAATGAAAATGAAAGAGGAAAGAATTACGCACAAAAATTTACAAATTATGAAATAAATAATTAATGCTAATTGATAAAATAATTATTATTATTATATAATGATTAAAAACTCAAGTGCTTCAATTCGTTTGCCGATTGACTTTATTAATAAGATAAATGAAGCAAACCGACCCGCGAGTGATGGATTTCAATTGAATCAATTTGAATTGTGGAGTAGTCATGGTGCCCCATTAGTTAATCAACCATTAACTGAATTTGGCGATCTTGTCTCGCATGAGAAGACCACTTTTCAAAACACATTAACAGACATTTCTGATAACAAAGAAAATGTTGATGTTGTTGATTTGGACACTGCTGTTAGCAGTTTGGCTTATTTAAAGAAAGCGGTTCAAAATGCTGAGGCAAGAGAGTTTCAATTGACTTCACGACATCTTCAATTCGTTCAAGTTCGCTACCATCCTTACTTTCCAACAAAAATCTTTCAAAAATAGCGGTTGCTGGCGTGTTTTGAAAACCGATCGCGCAGTTATTTCCTGCAGTAGTAACTAACCCGTCGGCCTTAATGTCAAACGACAAATAGCAATTCTTTCCATAAACAAAATCAGTGCCTGTAATGTAAAAATCATTTCAGTCCCCGATGCACTGGTATAAGTCTGCTGGTCGGCAAAATTCTTCTTAAAGATACTTCCCTGTTCAGTGAGTGCTAGATTTGCTGGCAACTCATACCTGAGGTTGTTGAGGGTCATCAACTCCTCAGTATTTTTAGAATTCTTTCCTTCCATCTTATGTGTGCTTGTGAGACTGTAAAATTCGCAATGCTACTATACTAAAAAAATAATAATAGAAATTAAAAATAATTATTTATTCACTTGAAACGGATTGTTTAATAATATCACTGATTTCTGTATATTGTCAAATCTTGGAACAAGAAGGTGCGAAATATTCTCCCGTGGCATTATCCTTTTCATTATCGTCGGCAGGCACAGATGGCGGGACAACCAGAAAATGTTGAAGTTGATGCTAATATTACCGACAATTCAGTCGTTGATTTTGTAGTTCATAGTCTAAGTGCCATTGCGACTGGTAATTACTTGAAGGTTTGTATTCCTCTTCATTACTTTTCGGGAGTGTTTAACGAAGAAACTCTCATTCCTCCCTCTCTCATTGGTGGTATGAGGCTTCGTTTGACATTTGCATCGCCACAGGAAGCATTTGCCATTATTGGAAGTTCTGATGGTAAGGTTTCTGCTGGGTTTGATGGTTCCGCTTTGACTTTCACCGTATCAACTCCAGTTGTGATGCTGGAGACATTCTCTCTTGCTCCCGCTGTCCAGAGAAATATTTTGGAACAGATGGGAAGCAAGGATGGGCTAGTATTGATAACCTGGGAACTGCTCAAATGAATTATAATCAATATCAATGCAGTATTGGTGATTGGTATGCTCCGCAACCGAAGATGGAACTCGGAGGAAGCACCGACACTCTTGCCGCCGTTCAACGAGGATGTGCAGAATTGTATATTAACAATCTCCAAGCGACTATGGGCATTCGTGATGATTACATGTCTTCGTCTGTTAAACTTCCGCAAGTTTTATTCTGCTACTGCTGTTGCTACTACTGATACAAATGGAGGATTTGCTACCATTATCCAGACACTCAACCAATCTCCACACATTGGAGTGTCTGGTCTCGCAGTTAATAACTCACGAACCGCTGAAGTTACTCTTCGTTATGCGGCCGATTATAATGCTACTCGTGCCATCACTGCTTGGTTGAAATACGTCAAAGTTGCTTCTATTTATCCTAGCAGATGTGTCGTAAAACAATAAAAAAAATTTAAAAGTAATAATATATATTATAATATAGCAATGAGTTTTACGATCTCTAACTTAGAAGACGAAAAGCGAACCCGCAAAAATTTCCTCCTTCGTGTCTCCTCAAGTGATAAAACAGAATCAAAATCCGCGTCTACTCACAATGACCGTTTCGTTGTTGATCTCCCAGCAACTGGTCGTAATATTGATATAATCAGTGCTTATGTCCTCAAGAGTATCTCCATTCCAAACGTTTTCCCAAATATACCGAGTTATGCCAACACTCTCACATTGATTAAAACAACTGGATCTGCTACAAAAACGGCAATCGTAACAGAAAATCAATACACCATCGATACATTTATTACCGCCCTTCAAACTGCAATTAATTCAGCAATTACCCCTAACTCTGTAGTTATAACTTTGAACTCCGTTAATAAATTGAATTTCGCATTCACTGGTGATACGTATGCTTTTGATTACGATAACAGCACGATTAGAGACAAGATAGGACTAACTGCCGATATTTCGGCCGCGGCGAGTAGTACAATGCAATCCATAGTCAATCTAATCGGTGAAACGGCCGTTTATATTCATAGTCGTGCTTTAAATCAATCTGGTTTAGTTGAAGCAAATGGTAATTTCGCTGTCGTTGGTAAATGCAATTTAGATAAGCCCTATGGAGTCCAGTGCTACTTTGAATCGTCAAACGATGTTGCCGATTATGTGCCATTTAATACGACGAAAAGTTTAAGGTCTATTGATATTGTCATTAGAAATGCGAATGGAAATGTGCTCGAGGTAACATTGAACTTCGAGATTTCAATTCTCCTCAAGGTGTATCATGGTTAACAAAAAAAGAATATATAAATATAATCACATTCATACAAAATTTAGATATACTATTCATTCTGATAAAAAATATTAACTTGAGACGACAACAACAGCATAAACAGCAAATCCCCTGTGCCAATATTGACCAGTTTTACAAATATTTGAAGAAAAATCACGCGCAACTAACCGAAGAATTAACAAAGGATAAAGATTTTGAGTATATAAAAAAATATCAATAGAGATAGAAAGAAAGTTGATAAATAAGCATAAATAAAACATTCTTTTTTTGGTTTAAATTTGGTCTTCAATCCAGTTTAATGAAGCGTAAATACTCGCCGTTCCACCGCTTGCATTTTGTGCGGATACAGTAAATGTTTTACTTGACCCTATCTTGATATTATATTGAGACAAATCAATGTATATTGACGAACCACCAGACAACACATATGTGAATATCACACTTCCGCCCGTTCTTGTAGTTCCTGCCGTATCAACTTCTGCTAACGATGTGTTTGTATCGTAATTTGCACAAGAAGGCGATCCTCCTAATGTGGTATTAAGAATAATTGTCGCGATACATTTTAGTGTCTGAATTGCTGATACATAAATTCTCAAAGTAGATTATGTTGTAATTCGTTTTGCTGTTAAATGTGGCGCGGTTTCTAATGGTAAATATGGCATTTTCAGTTGCTCCTATAGTTTTAACATTGTCATACGAATTAGTTATAGCGATAGTCCGATCAATATTCCCTTCAACTGCCAAAAACATACTCGCAGTTTTCATGACAACGGATGCCAGACTTGATGAATATGCTTTCGCATAAATAGCAAATGCCGCCTGATCTAATGATGGAGTAGTAGCAGTGCTCGCGTATTTAATTGAATGAATTACTTCCATTCGTCCAGTTCGTGGGTTTTCAATTTTGAATATAATTTGACCGCTACCCAGATATTGAACAACTATTTCAAACACATTTAATTTAGTAAAATCAATCGTGGGGAAGTTTCCAGTATTATCACATTTATCACCATTCCAAGCATATTGACTAACCATATTTTCAACACTTCCCGCCGTTCTTACGACAGACATTCCCAAGTTTGATTGTCTAAAACATAAATTGTCTGCTGGTGTACCCATGCCAATATCGCAATTGAAAGTGGTTGCTGTAGTGGATGATGGAAACAATGCGGAAAATCTAGCAACTAAGCCCATGCCACATCTGTATTTGGCTCTTTCAATAGTCGTAATCTGTGCGGTTGAATTACCTGAAGCGGATGTAGTCAAAACCGCCATTGAATTAGCAGATGATACCACCCCGCCATTAGTTTCTGTTTTGTCAAAAAAATCGCGTATTAATACCATATGTAAATACATTTTGTAATACTGGAGACAAAGTTGCCGTTCGCAATTCTCCGAAGGCGGTTGTTGGTAATGCGTCTTTTATGCTATGAATAGATAAAGAAGAAGATGACGATGTAGTTGATGACGATGGTGCATTTGTGCTTTGACCAAAAAGGTTCATTTTATATTTTATATAATATAAAACATGCCGATAATAATACGTGAATTGCCAAGCGATATAGTTGGACACATAAAAACATTTGTTTATTCAGAAATGCCCCAGCCGAATTATAAAAAAGAATTTTGTAATATATGTGGCTTGTCTCGCACATTCCAGTCGCACCCTCCTATTATAGCAGGTAATTTTTATGGCGTAGATAGTATTGAGCTTTTCACAATCTGCTCCATTAAATGCTACAGACGAGAGTCTAATATTAGAGCAAGATATGGGGAACCGCCTTTGATCGTTGTTAAGTATTAATCTTTTTGAACTTTTTGTTTAATCCTCGCACTCCGTCGCACTGGCTTTGCTTCCTCCGATTGTTCTTCTTGTGGCGCTTCTTTTTTCTCTTTGATAAACTTATTGACAATAACGGCTCCAATCCCGCTTATCTTTCTTAGTTTAGTATTTGTAATGTTCGGGTTATCATTGTAAATCTGCTCAAGCAATTTATACTTATCCTCTCTGCTAGCACTTTTTCCTAATGTTTGATATTTGCTTTCTTCGTCTCCGTTTTCGCTTTCAGTTTCATTAGTATTATTTAAATTCAGACATAAATCTATTTTGCGTCTCAACTCCTCTAATTCTGTTTTACTTCTGCCTTAATTTCTTCAGGGTCGGCCACATTTACCCAACTATAACTAAAACTAGTAAGCATATCGCCGTGTCCCAACACATTTGAAACCCATGTATTGAAATTCTCTAATTTCGGATTGGCGAAATTACTATACGACAAACTAGCATGTAGTTTCCGCAACATACTACTCTTCTGTGTGTATTCTGATAGCCAAGGGAAGATTTTAATAATCCTTTTGTTTAGTCAATTATTCTTTTGTTTATCAAGCACACCTTCGCTGTTAATGATAACTGCTTTTTTCTTTTTGAAGTGGTTCCGTATTGAATTTACTTTTTCTTTTACGAATTCAGGAGTAAAAAGGACAACAGGCCTCTCAGTCCAATTTTTTTTTTGTCCTTCTCTTTTCTTTGCTAAGTTATTCACTCGCAACCAAGAAGGTTTATCTGGTATCAATTCATATGTGTTTTTGTCAAATATTTCAACAGGCCTTGCTCGAATTGCTATCATCAAAGCAAGTAGTTCAAGATAAGGGTCATTACTTAATATCATATCATTCATTTTGGCCATGACATCGAGGACATCAATCTGTATTTTTTGTTCATTTTTGGCTTTGACATCTTTCTTATACCCCTCAACGATATCAATCCGCTCGTCTTCATTCAGATTAAAATACTGATCAAATTTGCTCATTTCATATACTTTTTCACTTTGATAAGGCTCTATTGCTTTTTTTTCTCACCTCAGAAAGTCTTTGTCTTCTACTATTCAAATTTGGATACAATAGCATATTTCGGATATATGACTTTTAGTGCCTCAAGCACCTCTTCATCACTCGTTGGTGTGCTAAATAGCGATATAATAGCATTATGAAAGGCGATACTTGGTTCTCACTATCGTAGAAGTTGGACACGACTTCATAAATTTTACTTTCAGTAGTAGCAACTCTTAACTGCCTAACCAATTTCTTGTCATCTTCGCTCCACATTAATCAGTGTATATAAGACAAGTCTATATTTTTTCTAAGTCAAAAATAGTTTAATCATTGAATAACCCCGCCCACATTAACAGATAAAGGTCGGACACCTGAGAGCAATAATAAGCAGACTAAGGGCGACAATTCGCGTTAGTATTAATGAAGTCCGAGGTGGCCGAGTCCGACCTTTTTTTTTAGAAATTTTTTTAGGTGTCCATTAGAAAAATGGAGAGAGGAAAAAAAATTACTTTTTTTAATAAAAGCTTGGACAGCCTGGACATTATTAAAAAAGTTAATACGAAGAGGAATAATGTATAAAAACGTTTAATAAACATAACAAAAAGTGTCCGACCTTTGAAAAACCGACCCGGACACGGCCAACCCTAAGGTTGGACAGCAACAGGAAAAAGTATTTTCACTCGCCCTGCTCTTATATTAATCCAAAAAAATATCGTTATGGACACCAATTTTTGGAAAAAAAGGCTAAGGTAATATTAGGTTTATAAGCAAAAAAAGACTATGCGGCGGTCGTAAAACGTCCTTTGGAATTGAACCCGCAACCTAAAATTTCGATGACTACCTCAATACCCATCAGTCTTACACCCACGCTAGTCTGCCAGTGATACAGGAAAAAAAGTATTTGAATTATTGTTTATTACATCAAATTCTAGAAAATTCTATTTCCGCGAATATCACCAGCAACACCCAGACGGCGCGGTGTCTGGCTGTTTGTATGCTAACAACAGAATCAGAATTCTGTCTGGACAGGTTTTTCATTGCAACCATGTCTCTAATTCCGCGAGAAAATAAAACTAAAAATGAATGGATTGAGGAATTTGAAATACGACAATCAGGAAAGGATAGACTCAAAAAAGATAAAATAATATGCGAAAGAATTTCGAAAGCAGATAAAGAAATCGCTCGTCTCATTGAAAAGAAACAGCCAGACCTAATTAAGGTTGAGGCTATTAATGAGATGTTAGAACGATTGAATATTGAAAATAATGAAGTAGAGGATGATAGACTTATTCGCTTGAGACAAAAGAAATTGGAAAAGAAAATAAACAAAGAAAGGGATAATTTCTATAAGTGAGGATAATCGTGGCCAACTTTCCTCCATTGTCATGAATAATATTATCGCTGGAATTGAGAAAGAGCATTTGTCGTTTAATGCTTCTTTCAACAAATATTCCAGTGATGGTATTAATGAATATGTAAATGATAGTATTAGTAGTAAAAACGATAGAAATATGCACAGAGTCTATAGAACCGAGAGTGCAGATAGCAACTCGGAATAAAAAAAGACTTAGTGCAAATTGGTTTTTTTAAAAACCAGGGGTTTAAACCCCACCCTCATTCAAAGAAATTTCTACTACACATGCTTTTTTGTGTGTGTGGTAGACTATGGGAGAGCTGAACCAATTAGCCGACCAAGTCGGCGAACTCGCCATCGCTCCTGCTCCTGAGGGTAAGTCCAAAATCTATTGATTCTTTTTTTACTTCAATGAATGTGGTTGTAGGTGTCGCTACTGCTTTCTGGAAGCCTTGGGCAGTAGTTGAAAAAAAAAGCTCCAGCTGAAATGAAAAATCCTTGCTTTGTTCGTGTGTCTGCTGGTTTTGCTCGCCTCGGTTTGAATGAGTTAAGCGTCTTCAAAACCAAGTATTACACCCGTAGACCGACCGAACGAGATGAGAATTTTTTGTTTGGGTGGGTGGAACTTGACCAAACTATGAAAAACCCTAGAAAGAAAACTTTCTTTCTTGTTTCTCTCAAGGTTGGAGAGGAAGAAGAAGATGAGGAGGAAATCCTTGTCTTTCCTTCTCTCTCCGCCTTAATGAAAAAAGTGGGGGATAGAGAAGAGAGTATTAATTGGATTGTCTCAATCTTCTAAAAGCATTTTTATTAAATGATTGGGTTTTCTTAATGTGTTGTTTATTTTTTTGTCCTCACTGCTCTGATCATTTATGTATTCGCGACCTGTCCAACCGCAAAGTATAAAACAAGCCTTAAAAATATGAAAACCAACATTTGACACATAGAAAACATACATAGAAAACAAAAAAGTGTCAAATATTTAACGTAAATTTATCAAACTGAGCACATTAAGAGAGATTTCGACGAAAAGACACATAAACCATATACACGCAGTTTATATATATTTTTATGAAATAAAAATATGGTTTATGTGTCTTTTCGTCGAAATCTCTCTTAATGTGCTCAGTTTGATAAATTTACGTTAAATATTTGACACTTTTTTGTTTTCTATGTATGTTTTCTATGTGTCAAATGTTGGTTTTTCATATTTTTAAGGCTTGTTTTATATTTTGCGATTGGACAGGTCGCGAATACATAAATATATATATATAGAGAATATATACATTGTCCCCCTCTTAACCTACGACAACAGTGGTGGTGATGATGTATATACATACACATATATATATATATATATATTTTTAATATACATATATATATAGCATGTCCGTCCATAAGTTAAGGAAAGGGAAATCATGTACATGACCATGATACAGACAAACACTAGTTATGATGCATACGATAAGGCATAAAATACCATAAACATATTACATACATGACTTGTAGTGCGGACATAAATACGACCTAAGGCTGTTAACATATACATGTATATATATATAAAAATATATATAAATATATATATATGTATATCGTCCATATATACATATGGACAACACACATGCCATTATTACGTAGGGGATACTATTTATGTACACATCTACACGCATGTAATAGTGCTAGGGTCTCAAAATATATGCATGCAAAACATACATACAGTTACAAATACAGCACTATTTGATGGAGAGAAATGAATACCCGAAAATCCACACTGTGATTGTCACATAAGTCAATGTAAGGAAAAAGTAAACACTCATGGATATGCGTCAACACGAATCACTCGACAAACAGATCAATCATTAGCATGCGAAAGGATAGGTACTATGCGATCGTAGTGATTACGGGTCAACATATACACACTTGAGCGGGTGTGATAGAGATAGAGGTGCAATGCAGACAAAAGGTGGAAGTTGGTAGAGTAGGAGGGACAGGGAACTGTAAGCAGGTATACAAGAAGGAGACAGTATTACTAGAATACGTAGGAACAATATTCTCTCTTCTGTCCTCCTATGCAAGTCTAAAGCGACCTACTACCCTACCCTACTATCATAATCACGATCAGGCATTGCACCTTCGCCTAACTGTACCACGCTTATGCTTCCCTCTTAATATCATACACTACATATACAACCTTGACATGGGACGATGCACATGGCAGCACACATGAATATCATATAATAGAGGTATATTACGAAGTCTATGAGATCAGTGACAAACACAGGTAGAACATGTCAATAGTACTCAAGTCGGACCAAATATGTAGGTAAGTTAACAGAAAGATGGTATAATGAATGAACATGTTAAGACACACTCATGTAGGTCATGAATTGATGATTCGCAACATTCAACCATACACAGACGGCACTCATACAATGTGTCCAGAAGACAGGGGCAACATAGGTTGGGCCCGTCAAATGAACACAAGGAAAGATCAAAGACATACAATGATACATATGAAGACTAGTACTCACACGGATAAGTATGCTTCTAAGGAAACTCCGCCACCAACTAAGGAAGTTGCGCAAACTAGCGACAATGACGTAAATCAAGCCATGGCGGATTTAAAGAAAATGAAAGAGGAAAGAATTACACACAAGAATTTACAAATTATGAAAAAAATAATTAATGCTAATTGATAAAATAATTATTATTATTATATAATGATTAAAACTCAAGTGCTTCAATTCGTTTGCCGATTGGCTTTATTAATAAACTCAACGAAGCAAACCGACCTGCGAGTGACGGGTTTCAACTAAATCAGTTTGAATTGTGGACTAGTCATGGTGCCCCATTAGTTAATCAACCATTAACTGAATTTGGCGATCTTGTCTCGCATGAGAAGAGTACTATTAAAACACATTAACAGACATTTCTGATAACAAAGAAAATGCGGATGTTGTTGCTTTGGACACTGCTGTTAGCAGTTTGGCTTATTTAAAGAAAGCGGTTCAGAATGCTGAGGCAAGAGAGTTTCAATTGACTTCACCACAAGATGCGAGACTTGACAACATACAGAAATCAGTTGATATTATTAAACAATCCGTTTCAAGTGAATAATTATTTATTTTTAATTTCTATTATTATTTTTTTTGTTTTGTAGCATTGCGAATTTTACCATCCCACAAGCACGCAAAAAAAATGGAAGGAAAGGATTCTAAAAATACTGAGGAGTTGATGACCCTCAACAACCTCAGGTATGAGTTGCCAGCAAATCTAGCACTCACTGAACAGGGAAGCATCTTTAAGAAGAACTTTGCCGACCAACAGAATTACACTAGTTCGTCGGGGACTGAAATGATTTTTACACTACAGGCAAGCACTGATTTTGTTTATGGAAAGAATTGCTATTTGTCGTTTGACATTAAAGCAGATGGTGCTGATACTAAAGTACATAATGATTGTGCCATTGGTTTTCAGAACACTCCCGCGACTGCTATTTTTGAAAGATTTTTGCTAGAAAGCAAGGACGGTAGTGAACTTGAACGAATTGAAGATGTTAATGAAATGGTGCGAAATATTATTCCTTGGCACTATCCTTTTGATTATCGCAGACAATCACAGATGGCGGGACAACGAGAACCAGTTGAGGTTAACGCGAATGTTACCGATTCATCGGTTACTAACTTCGCACTTAATACTATTAGTGCTACTGCTACTGGTGATTTTTTGAGAGTTTGTATTCCTCTCCATTACTTTTCAGGAGTGTTTAATGAGGAAACTCTCATTCCTCCCTCTCTGATTAGTGGTATGAGGCTTCGTTTGACATTTGCTCCACCTCAGGAAGCATTGACAATTATTGGATCTGCCACTGGTGCGGTTCCGGAAAATTTTACGGCAACTGCTCTCGGTTACACAATTCAAAACCCAGTTGTTATGTTGGAAACCTTCTCGCTTGCTCCCGCCATTCAAAGAAATATTCTTGAACCGATGGGAAGCAAGGATGGTCTTCCATACACTTATGAAACATATTACAATCAAAAGGCAAATTCCGGGGCAAGTTCTGTTGACTTTAATCTTCAAGTGAATAAGGCAGTAGCAAGGGCTCAATGCTTGTATGTCGTTACTCAAAATGTGCTCGCAGATAGCGCCGAAATCACTTGGGAACGGCTCAAAGCCTTACAGACAATATCAATGCCGTATTGGTGATTGGTATGCTCCACAACAGTAGATGGAAATCGGTGGCACTACTGATACACTTGCATCAGTTCAGCGAGGATGTGCTGAGTTGTGCTAACAATCTCCAAGCAACTATGGGCATTCGTGATGCTTACATGTCTTCGTCTGTTTCTCTTGAAACCTTTCGTATTTTTCATGCTTTTACAGGCAAAACAGGGCTTACATCTAACTCCAGACACTCAATCAGTCGCCTCACATCGGAGCGTCTGGTCTTGCAGTTAATAATTCGCGAACCGCTGAAGTTACTATTCGTTATGCGGATAATTATGGTGCTACAAATAAATCAATCACTGCTTGGTTGAAATATGTCAAAGTCGCGTCTATCTATCCTAGCAGATGTGTCGTAAAACAAATAAAAAAAATTAAAAATTAGAATAATATATTTTATAATATAGCAATGTCATTTACGATCTCTAATCTTGAAGACGAAAAGCGAACCCGCAAAATTTCCTCCTTCGTGTCTCCTCAAGTGATAAAACAGAATCAAAATCCGCTTCTACTCACAATGGCCGTTTTGTCGTTGATTTACCGGCAACTGGTCGGAATATTGATATAATTAGTGCTTATGTCGTTAAGAGTATCTCTATTCCAAACGTTTTCCCAAATATACCGAGTTATGCCAACACTCTCACATTGATTAAAGCAACCGGATCCGCTACAAAAACGGCAATCGTAACAGAAAATCAATACACCATTGATACATTTATTACCACCCTTCAAACTGCGATTAATTCAGCAATTACCCCTAACTCTGTAGTTATAACTTTGAAATCTGTTAATAAATTGAATTTCGCATTCACTGGTGATACGTATGCTTTTGATTACGATAATAGCACGATTAGAGACAAGATAGGACTAACTGCCGATATTTTGGCCGCGGCGAGTGCCAAGATGCAATCTATCGTGAATTTAATCGGTGAAACGGCCGTTTATGTTCATAGCCGCGCATTGAATCAGTCTGGTTTAGTTGAAGCAAATGGTAATTTCTCTGTCATTGGTAAAGTGAACATGAGTAAACCGTACGGGGTACAGTGTTATTTTGAATCGTCAAACGATGTTGCTGATTATGTGCCATTTAATACTACGAAAAGTTTAAGGTCTATTGATATTATCACTAGAAATGCACAAGGCAATGTGCTCGAGGTCCTTTGAACTTTGAGGTTAGCATTCTTCTCAAGGCCTATCACGCTTAAGCCGAAAAACAACAAAAACATTTATTTTTTAATTATATCTAAAGGTATGATAAAATATATGTAAAGATAAAAAGCGATAATGCCAGACTATAAACAAGCAAAATATATAGTCTTAGATCATATCAAACTGATCAAGTCTATATCGGTTCAACTACTCAACCACTATACAAAAGATTATTCCAGCACAAAAGTGGTTATAAAAGATGGTTGGACGGTACATATAACCACAATTCTTCTTTTGAAATAGTTAAATATGATGATGCATATGTTGAATTAGTTGAAGAATATCAGTGCGAAAACAAGATGCAACTAGATAAACGAGAAGGCGAAATAATTAGGATTACAGAAAATTGTATAAATAAACGAATAGAAGGTAGAACTAAAAAAGAATATAACGATCATTACAAGAAGAAAATAAAGAATTAATAAACCAAAAAGGGAAAGAATATTATTTAAAAAACAAAGATACAATAAACCAGAAAGGTAAAGAGTACCATGAAAAAAATAAAGATCGAATAAAGCAACGAAAGGGAGAATATAGAAAAAATAATAAGGATAAAATAAAACAATTATATACATTACACAATAATAAACGATATCCAATTGTTTTAGCCACATTTGGAATATTAATACATAGATGAAACGACATTCATACAAAATTTAGATATACTATTTGTTCTGATAAAAAATATTAACTTACGACGGCAACAACAACGCAAACATCTAATTTCCTGCGGTACCAATATTGACCAGTTTTACAGATATTTGAAGAAAAATCACGCACAACTAACAGAAGAATTAACAAAGGATAAAGATTTTGAATATATAAAAAAAATGTCAATAGAGATAGAAAGAAAGTTGATAAATAAGAATAAATAAAACATTCTTTTTTTGGTTTAAATTTGGTCTTCAATCCAGTTTAATGAAGCGTAAATACTAGCCGTTCCACCGCTTGCATTTTGTGAGGATACAGTAAATGTTTTACTTGACCCTATCTTGATATTATATTGAGACAAATCAATGTATATTGACGAACCACCAGACAACACATATGTGAATATCACACTTCCGCCCGTTCTTGTAGTTCCTGCCGTATCAACTTCTGCTAACGATGTGTTTGTATCGTAATTTGAACAAGAAGGCGATCCTCCTAATGTGGTATTAAGAATGATTGTCGCGATACATTTTAGTGTCTGAATTGCTGATACATAAATTCTCAAAGTAGATTATGTTGTAATTCGTTTTGCTGTTAAATGTGGCGCGGTTTCTAATGGTAAATATGGCATTTTCAGTTGCTCCTATAGTTTTAACATTGTCATACGAATTAGTTATAGCGATAGTCCGATCAATATTCCCTTCAACTGCCAAAAACATACTCGCAGTTTTCATGACAACGGATGCCAGACTTGATGAATATGCTTTCGCATAAATAGCAAATGCCGCCTGATCTAATGATGGAGTAGTAGCAGTGCTCGCGTATTTAATTGAATGAATTACTTCCATTCGTCCAGTTCGTGGGTTTTCAATTTTGAATATAATTTGACCGCTACCCAGATATTGAACAACTATTTCAAACACATTTAATTTAGTAAAATCAATCGTGGGGAAGTTTCCAGTATTATCACATTTATCACCATTCCAAGCATATTGACTAACCACATTTTCAACACTTCCCGCCGTTCTTACGACAGACATTCCCAAGTTTGATTGTCTAAAACATAAATTGTCTGCTGGTGTACCCATGCCAATATCGCAATTGAAAGTGGTTGCTGTAGTGGATGATGGAAACAATGCGGAAAATCTAGCAACTAAGCCCATGCCACATCTGTATTTGGCTCTTTCAATAGTCGTAATCTGTGCGGTTGAATTACCTGAAGCGGATGTAGTCAAAACCGCCATTGAATTAGCAGATGATACCACCCCGCCATTAGTTTCTGTTTTGTCAAAAAAATCGCGTATTAATACCATATGTAAATACATTTTGTAATACTGGAGACAAAGTTGCCGTTCGCAATTCTCCGAAGGCGGTTGTTGGTAATGCGTCTTTTATGCTATGAATAGATAAAGAAGAAGATGACGATGTAGTTGATGACGATGGTGCATTTGTGCTTTGACCAAAAAGGTTCATTTTATATTTTATATAATATAAAACATGCCGATAATAATACGTGAATTGCCAAGCGATATAGTTGGACACATAAAAACATTTGTTTATTCAGAAATGCCCCAGCCGAATTATAAAAAAGAATTTTGTAATATATGTGGCTTGTCTCGCACATTCCAGTCGCACCCTCCTATTATAGCAGGTAATTTTTATGGCGTAGATAGTATTGAGCTTTTCACAATCTGCTCCATTAAATGCTACAGACGAGAGTCTAATATTAGAGCAAGATATGGGGAACCGCCTTTGATCGTTGTTAAGTATTAATCTTTTTGAACTTTTTGTTTAATCCTCGCACTCCGTCGCACTGGCTTTGCTTCCTCCGATTGTTCTTCTTGTGGCGCTTCTTTTTTCTCTTTGATAAACTTATTGACAATAACGGCTCCAATCCCGCTTATCTTTCTTAGTTTAGTATTTGTAATGTTCGGGTTATCATTGTAAATCTGCTCAAGCAATTTATACTTATCCTCTCTGCTAGCACTTTTTCCTAATGTTTGATATTTGCTTTCTTCGTCTCCGTTTTCGCTTTCAGTTTCATTAGTATTATTTAAATTCAGACATAAATCTATTTTGCGTCTCAACTCCTCTAATTCTGTTTTACTTCTGCCTTAATTTCTTCAGGGTCGGCCACATTTACCCAACTATAACTAAAACTAGTAAGCATATCGCCGTGTCCCAACACATTTGAAACCCATGTATTGAAATTCTCTAATTTCGGATTGGCGAAATTACTATACGACAAACTAGCATGTAGTTTCCGCAACATACTACTCTTCTGTGTGTATTCTGATAGCCAAGGGAAGATTTTAATAATCCTTTTGTTTAGTCAATTATTCTTTTGTTTATCAAGCACACCTTCGCTGTTAATGATAACTGCTTTTTTCTTTTTGAAGTGGTTCCGTATTGAATTTACTTTTTCTTTTACGAAATCAGGAGTAAAAAGGACAACAGGCCTCTCAGTCCAATTTTTTTTTTGTCCTTCTCTTTTCTTTGCTAAGTTATTCACTCGCAACCAAGAAGGTTTATCTGGTATCAATTCATATGTGTTTTTGTCAAATATTTCAACAGGCCTTGCTCGAATTGCTATCATCAAAGCAAGTAGTTCAAGATAAGGGTCATTACTTAATATCATATCATTCATTTTGGCCATGACATCGAGGACATCAATCTGTATTTTTTGTTCATTTTTGGCTTTGACATCTTTCTTATACCCCTCAACGATATCAATCCGCTCGTCTTCATTCAGATTAAAATACTTATCAAGTTTGCTCATTTCATATACTTTTCCACTTTGATAAGGCTCTATTGCTTTTTTTCTCACCTCAGAAAGTCTTTGTCTTCTACTATTCAAACATTCGTTGGGGTTTGTTTTCATTAATACTTCATAGTATTGCTTTTGTTAATCAGGCGTTTTTTTAATCAATTCAATGAAACCCCCTTGAGATGAAACAGTTGCGAATTGTTTATTTCCCCACTTGATAAGAACCGCATCAAGTGGTTTATCTCTCAGTGCTTCTTCTTGTTTCCAATACCATTATCCATTGGTCAGTGTCGGCGCGGTCATGTTATATAGTCGCTCGAATCTTTTTTATAAAAATAAATTAATTATTCTATATATCTGTATAACCATGTATGATGTTGTCCTTAACAGGAAATTATAATTTTTTATGTATCGTTATGACAAAAAAAAAAACTTATTTCTTTTCTTACTTATTCAAGCACCCGCACTTTATAAATCCTTTGTATTGTCCGCAATGTTCGCAATACTTCAATCTATTTATTAAGCAGGCTTTGTGATAATACTTGTCCCTATTTGGTTTTCCACTACCTTTTTTGGAATTGCCCTATTGCTTTTACAATAGCAATAGAATTTAATGTTCGGATTGTCAATTGTGCGGATGAGCAATGACAGGTCTTCGTTCATTTTGTCGTTTTCAAACCGCTTGATACATTCAGAGCCTAGCACCATTTCGCTCCAGTTTTTTACATTTTTTATTATGTAGTTTTTTGTAATCTCGTGTGAGCAACAACAATATTGTTCTTTCCCTTTTTCTATACGATCTACAAGTTTCCAGTCGGCCGTGTTCCACTTTCCATCGGGTGATATAAATGAAACTGCATTGACTAGATTCAGGAAGTAATTTCCATTCACGTAATCAAAATAAAGTTGTAAGTCTTCATAGTATTACGTCCAGTACGATCGGCGGTGAGAGGTGTCCATGGTTTATATAATAGTCTATATTTTTTAAATATAAAATAAATTATATATTGTTTAACATGTTATTACGAAAAGCCCTTAATTCAAGCAATTCCGCTTTCTGTTTTTCGTATTTCTCCTTCCGCAATAATTTTATTCTCTCTTGGTTCTTATAATAGTATGCCTTCGCGTTTGCTCTATTCTTATCAGGGTGAGCCTTCAAAAATGCTTTCGCCCTTTCCCTTCTCCGTCGAACTACTTCTTCCTTGGTGAATTGAGGTGTCCTCTGCATTATGTCTCTTATATATACAATTATATTATTTTAAATAGAAAATCCATCTGCGCCAAAAATACAAAAATATCGTTGCGGCGACTTGGACATCTGAGAGTGGTATTGAGCAGGCTAAGTGAGACAATTCGCGTTAGTATTAATGAAGGCCAAGTTAGTCCGAGTCCAACCCCCCGCGCCGGAAATTATATAAGAGTGGAATACTTTCGAGTAGAGGAGAAAAAAAAATTACTTCCTTTTAATAAAACCTTGGACAGGTTGGACAATATAAAAATTTGTAATACGAAGAAAAAGAATATAATATTGAAATTTAACGCTAAAAAAGTGTCCAACCTTGTAAAGGTCAAGTAAGACACTGCCAACCATGGGGTTAGCCACCAATAGGAGAAGATATTTTCACTTCCCCTGCTCTTATATTCATCCTTTCGATTGCTATAATACCCCCTTGTGGGCTCATTGAATTATATGTTAAGCATACTATACATTGTATATATACCAATGAGTACCATCATAGAAGAAATAAAGGCGGTGTTCAACCTTCCTGATCCTAAACAACAACGTTACAGGGAAAAGAATGAGGAGAAAATCAAAGAATATAGAGCAAATTATAGACGGAATAATAAGGACAAAATTAAAGAGCATCAAAAGAAATACAGAGAAGTAAATAAGGACAACATAAATAACGGCGACTGGAATATTATAAATTAAATAAGGATAAGATCCAAGAGCAACAAAAGAAATACAGAGACATTAATAAGGAAATATTAGATAAATACGAAGAATATCTCAAACAGAAGCAGAAAGAAACTGATCCTAATGTTGAATATGTAAAAATCCTTCAATTCTAAAATGATATCGTTATGGGTGAGCCGGTGCCACTAATTTTTGGAAAAAATGAAATTCCCACGAATATCACCAGCAACACCCAGTCAGATTGCTGACTGGCTGACTTTAGACTAAAATCAGAAAATCAGAATTCTGACTGGACAGGTTTTTCATTCAAACTATGTTCTTACTTCCGCGAGAAAATATTTTTCTTTTGTATGTTTCATGTGTATCCCCCCCTACCCCCCCGCCACTCACTTCGTGAGTGCCCCCCCCCCCCCTTCCCCTCATTTT
>WBZZ01006827.1:32500-35000 GCA_019918135.1 Paulinella micropora | reverse complement strand
CAGCCAGTGAAACAGATGCAAGCCTGCGTCGACCGGTGGAGCCGCCTTCGGGCGGTAGGGAGGGTGAGGATGTCACTTATCGAGACGCTTTTTCTGCGTGGGTGCTGCAGCGAAAGAATCGTACGTTACTTGCTTTATCATGTAATGTATCATGTATCACTTTGATATGTAGATATCATCACTTACATGCAGAAGAACAGTGGTCAGTCATCAATCTGCACCGATGAAGCTGCATGTGAAGCGGTATTTATTGATACGATAATATTATTAATTACTAGCCTATAGCTAACGGAAATATGTATTACACAGATGTTCGATCTTCATCGAGGTTCGCTCGTTGGGGAAGAATTCGCTCAGGAGTCATCATCCCGTTTCCGTTCATCTACCGCATCCTCTGAGTCTAGTGCGTCGTCAGATGATACAGGCTTTGTTCGCAAGACCGGTATGAACATCTTTACAAGCATCAATTCTTATTAGCGTTGTTTGCTTGATAGGCCGCGATCGTGATGGGACAAAAATTGGACGGATGGTATTACAAGCAAACAAACCGTTTCATGAGAGGATCTCCACGCAACTTGCCGGTACAACTACTATACTGGTCTCTCTCTCTCTCTTTCTCTCTCTCTCTCTCTTTCTCTCTCTCTCTCTCTCTCTCGCTCGCTCGCTCTCTCTCACTCTCTTTCTCTCTCTCTCTCCTTCCCCCCCCCCCCCCTCTCTCTCTCTCAAAGTCTCTATATCTCTGACTCTTTTCCCATCCCCCCCCTCCCCCCCCCCCTTCCCTCCCTTTCTCTCTCTCTCTCTCACTCCCTCTCCCTCCCTCCTTCCCCCCCCCCCCCCTCTCTCTCTCTCACACACACACACATACACACACAAACACACACACACACACACACACACATAGTTTTTCGAGTCTAGATATATTTAAGAATCATGTAAAACGTTTGCATCACAGGAGCGCGTGATGCAAAACCTTCAATCTTTGGGCACCCCGCAAGCAGCTGCAGCTGCACCCGTCAAAGTCCCTACTATTTTTGGAGATATCACAAACGAAGCTCTTGGATACCTCAAGAAAGATCGCGCGTCCATCAAATCCCTGCTACTGGTTTATGTCCCTGTCGATAGCATCGATCCAGCGGACCTCAACGAGCTTTCTGAATCACTGCTGTCGTGTAGAATCTCATCAATTGGACAACTGGCTAGCATTTGTATTTCCTGTGATTCGGTCGGAGGCTTGGTTCGGGAGCTAAGGGATACAGCACCGGATGGGACCTGGCATCTGGCTGTTATCAACGTCCTTTTGCAAGCGCTTGAGGAGTATGCACAAACTCATAGATACGCATCCACACCAGCAGCTTCCTCAACACAAGCATCGCCTTCAGCGACGTCATCTTCTTCTTCATCCTCGTCCTCATCATCCTCCTCCTCCTCTGCACCGGTACACAACATCTGATTCATTGACTTGCTTGCTTACTTGTTTGTTTACTTATTTTGTTGTTTTCACGCTGCTGGCTTACCTACTTACTAACATGCAATATGATTGATTTACTTACTTCTTTGGGGTAGATAGGATGGAGAGAGGGGCCCCTCGGGACCAGCGTGGACCAAGGCATCCGATATCCTAAGCGCTTTTTTGGCCGCGACTCTAGCAGCTGGATTGAATTCAGAGAGTGGCCGAGGTCATGCAGAATGGTGTTTGATGATGTTCGCTCTTGTGCTGTCTTTGGTAGTAGAAATCCTAGAAGCGCAACTATTTATGAAGTACTAGCATCCGACCGCCGCCCCGGCGAGGGAACGTATCCTTTGTCACAAATCATCAAGATGTGGTGTGATAATTTTCAATCTGGGGAAGAGTATAGCGAGGACGTGTATGCGTTAGGCAGTCCTGTTCTTTGGAATGAGAGAAACATCAACGGCCGCATATTTATAATTTTAAACTAGCTCTATCAAGGGCTGTGGTGCAATCTCTACAGTGTTGCTATTTGGTGTCCCGCAACTGGATCGAGGGTTGCCAACAGTATGGAAGACTGTGTGAAGCCTCGGTCCTGACTCAGTGGAGCCTATGTCGTCTGTGCACAGTGCGGCCGCTTGCGTTCACCCACGTAATTTGCGGCAATGGAACAGATTCCTGGCTTCGATGTCAGGATCTGCCACATACAGATGGAATATCCGACAACGGTCTAAGTTGGTTCCTTTTGTATTTCCTTACTGCGGACAAGAGTCTGTAGATAGAGATACAGATTCTGAGGATTGGGAAGAGTAATTATGTTGAAATTTTCTAAGCTGTAAAGTCTGTGCAAGACTTACATATTTGTTGCGTGTTCATTGATTGATGGTAGTAAAATCAATGTTATTAGTAAAAAATGTTGCTCATGACACTTGAACACAAACTTTATTTCTTAAATATTAAGTTTCGCATGGCTTTGACTTACCGTGACAATGTTGGTGACTCTTGATTGTGTTAAAATTATGTTCCAGGAACGTAGCGTTTCGAGGATTGCTT
>WBZZ01006827.1:25000-27500 GCA_019918135.1 Paulinella micropora | reverse complement strand
CACTCTCATGCCTCTCTCTCTCTCTCCCCTTCCCCCCCCCCCTATCTCTCTCTCTTTCTCTATATATATATGTATATATATATACATATATATATCTTATGTATGCATGCATGTTGTATGTTATGTATTTGTAAGCTCTGGATCGAATTTAAAAGCAGGCTTTCAAATATCGATCTATCTATCTATCTATCTATCTATCTATCTATCTATCTATCTATCTATCTATCTATCTATATATATCTATCTATCTATCTATCTGTCTGTCTGTCTATCTATCTATCTATCTATCTATCTATCTATGTAAGACTTTTCTCAATCTTTTTGTACTGGTGGCTTATCTTGTGCTTGCGTTTCTGCAGATTATCACGATCATCCAAGTTGCGCTAGCCATGCATGAGCTACTAACCACACAAGATCTTTTAGCTCTTTGCCTATTTGATACGCGCCTGGGTAGTTTTCCAGGCAGAGCTTCGATCCATCCTACATTCTTACATCAACGCAACCGGGCAGGGGATAACTTACTCATGTATCACCTACGAGAAGTGCAGGGTGCTCAACCCCATCAACTACTCCGATGGAAACGATTATTCATTGTATCTGTCGGAGTGTACAGGAGATTGTGTCGTGATCTGGAAAATATCCTGCGTCTCTCGCCTAGAGCGCATGGTGCTAGCGCGCGTGCTATACAACCTCAAGAGACTGTGGCTATTGGTTTACATGTTCTGGGTTCACCTGGCTACTTGCACAGTGGAGGCACAGAGATGGGGTGGTCTTATCAATCAATGAAAAGCACACCATGAGATTTGCACGAGCTGTTGTGCGTGTTTATGGTGATACATTGTTTGAATTCCCAGAGACAGTGGGACAACTCCAAACTGCTTGTGACCTCATGATGTTGGAACGTGAAGTACATAATTGTCTGGGAGCGATGGATTGTAAGATTTTCTTTATGAATTTCGGTGCGGATGATAATGTAGCACTAAAATCATGTAAGGGTGGTCGCGGCGTTAATGTCCTTGCTCTTGTTTCTGCCGACTACCGTTTCCGCTGGCACAGTGCGTTTGTTGGGGGTAACGATGTTGACGCGTCTCTTTGGAACAAGACCAGCCTGAAGCAACGCATCAGCAAGGTTGGAATGGCCTCCCGAAGACAGCAGGCAAGCAATCAATGAGCCCCAAGAAGAGTCATTTGCTATGCGTCCTATCATCTTGGTTGACTGCACATTTGCTGGCTCTCCGGTTAGTAATGCTGCTGGTCGACTGTGCGGACGTTTTATATTGATGTAGGTTAACCCTATATTACAATTCCACGCACTTTACACGACTGGTTTTCATTCACTTGCATATATGCTTCTCCAACCATCCAATGTCTCTCATAAACCTAGTAACCTATATACTACCACAGTGCCTAGAAAATGATTGCTTGTGCACATACAGTAATTATGTGTCTGGCTTTTAGAAATACTCTCTTCCTCTCTCTCACTCGCTCCCTTGCAGAACAGAGGCCAGACCTTTTTTCAGTACTAGTTTGTGATCTACGGTTTTGCCCTTTTCGGCCTCGATGTCCTTGGCAGATTTGGTTGCTGTGATCATCCTTCAGAAAAAACCGTTTCCAAAAGATTCAGGGGGCCCACCATCCACCCAAAGATATGATTTGCTGTGATGTGGGCAATTCCACTTCGGAAAAATCAGTCCTGTTTTTTCTATTTTTTCCGTAAAGGGAACTGCTTTCCTATTAAACTACTACTACTACTACTACTACTACTACTACTAAAGAAATGTTGATTTGAATGTATGTGCTGATTCTCTTCCTGCCTTGCCGTGTGAACTTCATGACGCTTCATCTGAAGACATCCTCCAATTCTTTTATTCAAATTATTGTCCCATCATTGATGAGATGTCGTGGCGAAAAATAGGAGACAAGTCCAAAAGCATGCTAATTTTTTCGTACATCCTGTGTTGAAGGAGTTAAGAAAGAAGAAGTTAGAGTTACTTCGTCAGCTTGCACACACTAAAGATAGGAGTGATAGAAAGAAGATAGTTGTTGAGCCAAAGGAATTCAATCTGGTGTTTAAGGATAAATTGAAGGAGTTACGAAATGAGAGAAAAGATGAGGATCTGCGTCAGGTAGTAGCAGAGATGAAGGCAACCCACGCAAGGCATGGGCTATTTTGAGGAGATTCTTGGGTAAAGAATCAGATAGTCCTAGACAGATTGAGAATGATGTAGGAGAGGTGGTGGTTGGTAAGGATGCAGCTACAGTTTTTGCAGAGCAGTACCATAAGCAGTTTAATAGACCTAGTAATTTGCCTGCACCTCCCATACACGAGATTGCGAGTGTGACTGGAGTAAGCTCTCAGCCTGCTTTATTCCCATTAGACAAGCAATTTTTTACTGATGACGAAATTAAGAAAGCTGAAGTCTCTGTAAGGCCTAATATAGGGCCGGATGGAATTCCAGGAGAGATTTTGTTGTGGCTTCTTACTGAGAGCAAAAATGCA
>WBZZ01006827.1:10000-20000 GCA_019918135.1 Paulinella micropora | reverse complement strand
TGGAAGTGTTGGAACTGCCCTTGCGGGGGTGTCATTAGAGCCTATCGTCAATTCTTCGTACTCCCCTCACGGGTGAGACGATGGAGGCGCATGTGCAGAAATGCATCAGCCATTGACAGAGAAGCACTATTATTACTATTATTATTATTATTATTATTATTATTATTATTTTTTTTTTTTTTTATTATTATTATTTGTTGGAACTGCCCTTGCGGGGGTGTCATTACAGCCTATCGTTAATTCTTCGTACTCCCCTCACGGGTGAGACGATGGAGGCGCATGTGCAGAAATGCATCAGCCATTGACAGAGAAGCACTATTATTATTATTATTTCCTTCTTCTTCTTTTTTTTTTTTTTTTTTTTTTTTTTTTTTTTTTTTTTTTTCTTCCTTCTTCTGTTCAATCTTTTTTCTGAAGTTTAAAACGCTGGGGAGGGTTTAGGTGAGCTCACAGGGGAGATTGTATGCACAGGCCAGGAAGCAGGCCGCAAGGACAGGCTCAAGGTCTTGCTGCAAGTCAACACAAGTGGCGAAGCGTGTAACGTCCTCCCTCGCTTCCTCTGTCTGCTCCCCTGATTGACCGAGCTAACGGCATTTTTTTTGAGGGGTTGCGATTTTTGCTCTTGTCATTTTCTGTTGGTGACGTTCACAAGTTTGTGCGTGCTGGTTTTCCATGTGCGGCCGGGGCAGGCAAAGCTTACGTATCTGTGTAAGCTTACGTATGTTTGTGCAGCCAAGTCTGGATTTGAGCCCACGGAGTGCCAATCGGTGCTGGAGCACGTGCGCGCCAAGTGCCCGCTGCTCGAGTGCGCGGGGCTCATGACCATCGGGTAACCGACCCACTATGGGCAGAGCGCATCACACATACCAGCCATGTATACGGACAGACATACACCTACTTTATGCATGCCTCGCACGTGTAGACAATTGGGCGTTCGCAGCTAGACCTGCTTGCTTGCTGTGTGTGGCGCAGTGCCTTGGATGACACGCCTCACGACGCCGACTTCAAAGTAAGCGCGGCTTGCTAGCGTACCACTCACCGCTGCTCTGGCAGGTGCTCAACGAATGCAAGGCCAAGCTGCTGGCAGCCAAAATCAAGGCAAGTCCCATCTCTACCCTTAGGAACAACAGCGCCAACAAAGCTTCAGCCCTTTGCTAAGAAAAGCATAAGATTGTCTGAACTGCCTGCCGATCTTGGGCTCCATCTCCACCAAAACCTAACCTTAAGCCTAACCCTAACCCTAAGCCTAACTTCAGTAGGTTCAGGCGCGGGAGATTAGGAAAATAAAAATCATACATCCAAAGAGTCAACCAAAGTTTCCGGCGAATCTTGTACTTGGAGAGCATTGGTCCATCGTCTACACACAGGCCGATAGGTTACAGAGGATTTTGACCAAATACCTTTGATAGGGAATTGTTTTCAATGTTGACAGGCCCAAGCTCTGAATCCTCTCGTTTACACGAGCTGGAATGATAAGTGCTACTACTCGTCGAACACAAGTTTATGTCTTTTCACAAGCATGATAATCGGAAGAGTCAAGATGCACTAGTTGAGCATGACCTTGTCTGTATGGTTTGCTCAGCTTGATCCTTGGATTATGAGTATGGGAATGTCCGCAGACTACGAGCTGGCGGTATGCACATTGCAGCACACACAATCCCAGGCAAACTGCAGTGCACAGATTGCCAGCGTGCAGAAATGAGCTGAATTACATAATTTGTGAAGTCAACAGGCAAGTAAGGATTTCGCTCCCTTATCTGCCTGCGTCTCTTTAGATCCGCTGCGGGAGCACCAATGTGCGCGTGGGCAGCACCATCTTTGGCGAACGCGAACCCAAGCCCGAGACACCAGCCAATAAAGATGCCACCGCTTCCCCCACCGAACAGCTTAGCAATGTGTCCATCAGCTAGCATACTTTTTTTTTTTTTTTTGTTTGTTTGTTTTTTTTTTTTTTTTTTTGTACATTATCTTATGTTCTTTCTTGTCGAACTGATTTGAGCTTTGCTAACCTTATTGGTTGATGGGATGATTATGATGTGGAGCTCAGTTTCTGTTTACGTATTTACATGCTATAAATATACAGAACTGCATACATAATATATATGCGTAACGTTTGAAACATGGCAAACGTTAGTGTTTTGCCTCCCTCCCCCTCCCTCCATCCTTGTCTTTTTGGTACCCTGTCCAACTGGGACAGCCTGGAAGTCGTTCCATTACAGATTCAAGCTTTCTTCTTTTGATCCTTTGCCCTTTTATTCTCGCCTTTTTCTTTCTCTCTCTTCCGGCCACTGCTCACTGCTACAGGCCTCACCTCCGGGCTGCTCTCAGTCTCACCTGCCTCGGAGCTACCTCCAGGGTCTGGTTCTTCATTCAGCGCTACCTCTGCCGGCACACCACCAAGCTTCCGGTCCGCTGCTCTCCCTGTCGGGGGGACATCCACTTCCTGCTCGGCTCAGAGTCTTCACTGTCGCTAGCCGACTGCAAGTCCGGTACCTCGTCCGCCACCTCGTCGGGGTAGTAGTCTTCAGGTCCCGGTGCTACTTTGACTCACTTTAGCTTCTCTCGCTTTGCCGTGAGTAAAAATATCAGGTTTTGACTTAGTATTTCGCCGCCTGCCTCAGCCGGCTCATCTACTGAACCAATATTAAGCGCCTGAGTACCGGTATGAACCGCATCCGGCGGCCACACTCCTTTTGGTATCTCCTTACTCTCTCTTCTGCCCCCCGGTGTGTCTTTGAGCTTTGAGCTGGGCACTGCCCACGTTGCCTCAACTGTACTTTCGCCTCCGGTCGGGCATCCTGTTTGGTGACGCTCCACTACACTCAGGTATAGCTTCTTGGCTACTGCGCCAGCATCCGGCGGCGGCTCCTGCACTCGATAAACATTTCTCTCAGAGGATCACATGACAAGATTGTGACCTGGTGAACGAACACACTTTGCTTTGCTTCTCTTCGCCTTTTTACGCAATGTGAGTTTGGATACTATCACAACCCCAAGCGGTAAATACACAACGAGCACTTACATCACTGTTGATGGGCCCGATCATGTGATGTGAAGCGCTTGCCATGCAAATATGCAGTCTGGAACATCGTAGGCGAACCGATTGCAGTCAAGTGATGGCATGGTATCTATTGAATACCTAACAGGATCCACACCGTGACTGCTATATTTCCCTTTGTGTACTAATTCAGCCAACATCTGCCAGACGCTTTCCTTGTCTCTGACGCTTGCCACACCGTTGATGGCTCCCGATGCATTAGAGAAGGCGCGGTCTAGAGAATAAGTGATGATGAGGCCACAGTTGCTGAAGTAGTTGAGCTCATGTAGGATCTCCTGTCGGACCGAGATGCGCAGACTACTGTTAATAGCGAAGAGCTGAAACGCTGGTTGTGTAGGCCGATTGGAGGGCTTACCGTGCCTGCGCAGTGTTTTGCGGAGGCTGTGCAAGCACATCATGGTAAGTGTGATATGAGACAAGCTTTGCGGGAGGCTCGGAAGGCGAAGAGACCATCGGACAGATCTTGTCAGGTACCAGCTTCGAAGTCTGGTTCGCGTTGAGGGAGAGATGTACCCGTGCGATGTCCGATATTTATTCATTAGGTCATCTTGTGCCAGAGGTGGCGTTGCCAATCCGGGTCAAGCTTGTCCGTGAGGTATGCTGTAGCGGCATTGACTTCGCCAGAAGTAATGCAGCAGATCCATTCCATGTGCGCGAGATGGTTGAGTTGTCTTAAAATCTTGAGGCGCATGTCCGTACGTAGGCAAGTGTTGATGTCAGCAAGGCGGAACATACCTGGGTAGACTGGCTGTGGGTCAGGTTCAAGCGGAGGTTATTCTGCTTGTTGTCTTGCTCGTGATCATAGGTGCATGGAATGGGTTGGCGTAGATGTCGTCGCAGTCGAAGAGGAAGATGATGATGACTATGATGCGGCGGTAGGTGGTTGGCTACCTGTCGGGCCGGGCGAGTCCGGTTTGGCTTTGTCGTCGTCACTGTCGTCCCGTCTCGGGTGCGGGGTCGGCATCCTAGTTCTACAACCTGTCTTTGGGAATCTAGGTGTAGTAGCTGCGGGCGACGTGCTTAAGATGCTTTGGGTGATGGGTCCCGAAGCGGGAGCTGGACCTGGAGTGCTGGCAGGCGCTGGACCCGAGCTGGAGCTCGAACTGCTAGAGCTACTTCTTCATCCTTGTCAGAGATGTCTGACTCACTCCCCCTTTCTACATTTCCATGTTCACCTTTTCCTCTCTTTTCCTTCTCTCTCTGTTCTTCCTTCTCACCTGCAGCTGGCTCTTCTCTCGCCAAGTTCTTCATCTCTGCACATTCATGTGTGGTTCGTGAGGCCACACGAGAAGCACACCTTCGGTTTCGGTTGTTGGCCTCCTCGAGAGTTGGGTGGCGCTCCGCCCTTGTGGCCATTCGTGTCGCTTGCCTTCTGGTTCCCACCCTTGCCTCCACTGCCGCAGAACAAGTTGGGGTCCGGTCTCGTCTGCTTCTTCGCTTCTTGGAGCCTAGCCCCCACGTTGAAACTCCTCTCGAACTCATTCATCGTCATGACCGCCTCTTGCTCGACCTGATGGACGAACAAGGCCCATGATTGGAGCCCATCCAGCGCTTTCAACAAGAACGTAATTTGCAGATCATTGTCGATTGGTTTCCCAGCACGTTGTAGAAAGGCACATTGCCCTGTAAACCAAGAGAACTGGGAAGTTAGGTCCTTCTGACCATTGAATTTGAAATTGACGACCAACGCAAACTCCTCTCGTAAGGAGTTGGTATCCACTTGCCCCCATCGACGATCCATCATTTCTAGCAACGCCGTAGGGTCCAGGGGTCTCACATCAGCCAGGTTGGCTATGTAGTCCTTCACAGTGCCTGTCACGCAGGCGTAAAGGTAGCCAAAGACCTCGGATCTCCTCTTGTGCATCTCCGCTTTCTCAACATCCGTCAGCTCGAGCGCGTCCACAGAGCACTTGATATCCTTGTCCGGCACCTGTTCTGAGGCAGACTTCAGCGTGTTGTTGTGAATCCACACCTTGCTTTTCTCTGACAATAATTGTTTTTCTAGCTTGTCCAGTTTCTTAGTAAACTGAAGACGGTCGTTCTGCTCCAGATAGACCATGATCTCTCGTACCACATTACGCCACTTCTTACCCCCCGGTTTTCCATCAAAACGATGCTCCGGTTGCGGGGTCAAGATGACAACACGGGTCCTCGCAGTTTCGCTCATAACCCTAGGTAGACTCGTGATTAATAATACTTGGTTCCGGAACTTGAAGTCTAGTTACGAACTCAGTCACTTCCCTAGTTGGAGAATTTCCCAGAAGTGAAATACTTTATTAGTTGTACTGCGGTATACTAGTTACTTGCACGATTAACACTGATTTTGGTATGTCCAGTGAAGGACCGGACTAATTAGTAATGTTACCGGATGGGTAAATAATTTTGTGTGTCCCGGCCTGTCGATTTGGTTACACTGAGAAATATGTTGACACATATATATAATGAGGAAAAGAAAGGAACGCAAAGAACAGGTGGGGCCCAGTCGAGGGGCAAAGCTACGTTCCAGGGGCGGAGGATCGGAGGAGCGTGGAGAAGGTCAACGACTCTCAAGGGCGCGGCCGGGGCGCGGACAGCGATCAAGACTCTGGCTCGGACGCGGAGCGGCAATTGGTGGTGCGTGCGGTGCGCAAGTGGTTTCATGACCCGGGTGGCGGACTACCGCGTCGGAAAGTGGGCGGCTGGGGACTGGGGAGCTAATAGGCTCGGGCGGCCTCATGGAAGCAAGAGAATGGGGGAGCGGGCGGCGCAACAACTGGACTTTTTGACTACTGCGTCATCATAATTTAAGTTGGTGAACGCGATACAAAGTTAGTATCGAGTTAGTGCATATAGTCGGTAGGGCGGCTCCGGTAATTTCCGAATAGGGCTACATATATTTTACCACCATATATGCGAGGTTAGTAGCATAAGGTAGATGGGGCCGTGATTCCTAAATAGGGGGAGCATGGACAATTTTATTAATAATAGTATTTAGTCATACCTGCCCACGCCAATGACAATTACCTATTTTACCTATATCACTCTAAGTGTAACGGTGAATTCAAAGCTTTCGCAGTTTGGGGGTTGTGGCGCTTGGTGACGTGTCAGTATTATTCAAAATCTCTAAGTAAAAAGTAAAGTACGAACCCTCTTGTCAAGTGTCTTTGTCCATATATATTATATTATTTTGTCTCCATTTTATACCCCCCTACGGGAAGCGCTGTCAAATTTATAAATTCATACTAACGGATAGATAAATAGTTAATAGTTCAAGTTGACATACCTTTCGATAGATTAGCACAAATGGATATACTATCATATTTTATTTCTATATGTTATGACTACCCACGTGATCATATTAATATATATATCATATATATATATATATATATCATATGTGTATTATTATTATGACCACACTGTGCCTGTGTCACATACCTAATGTTACGCAGCATAGGATAGTGGGTGCGTAGGACCTCATCTTCTTCTCGTCGACCAGGCCTGGCTTGACTGGGGGGAGGTGCCCTGTATGCAATCTAACTGATGCATACTTGCCCCAGCAAGTCGGTAGCCATCATCGACACAACCTCTTGGAGAGAGTGAGTGTCACTGAGAGTAACGTTAGTATGTTTTGAGTCTGTGTCAGTTTTTCTAATTTTCACAGAATAGATGTATTACTATGGCAGGACCGGCAGTCAATTTAATAATTTATTAATACTTAGATCCAGGGGGAGTGTTAGACCTGGTGATTAATCATCTATAATTAACAGGTTAGTCAGTATGGTCCGGCATATGTAATATGTGTCGTTAGAGCCATCATAAGTTACTTATGTCCGGCCTAGTATGTATTCGGGCCGTTCTCTGGCGCCCTTTCTCAGTCTCAATAGTTTCTATATACTGTAGGCCACAGCTAGGCGGCGGCAGATTATTAAGTTAGTCTCCGTGGCCGCTCACACGTTGTGGACTGGTAGAATAAGTTGCTGTAAAGGAAAACATGTATGGGACTCCACTTTTGCCGGTTCTGGTCTAAAAGAATATATTTATAGATGCCTCTTCTTTAATACAACGTGACCAATTCAAACCACTCTTCAATAAGTCACCCAATCTTCTGAGCTTATATAAATAAGCATCAAAGATTATGGTCACGTGGGAAAATGTGGGAGACTAGCGGAGCTAAAAACAGCCAAGGCAAATACCAGCCAATTCCCGTTGTCCGGCCTAACGATAATATATTCCGGTCTAAATAGTGTAACTGCCACTTCTAGTAATATTATCGTTACCAGGTTAAGAGGGTTATTCATAGTAACGGCCTCTTATTGTGTCTGAACTGACACAGGGGTATCTTAAGTAGCACATATTTACCTATCTGCGCCTACATAACCTTTCTCTTTCTTTTCCTGTGTATTAATTCTCTAATTATTTCCCCTTTTCTTTTCCTTTCCTTTTTTTTTTCTTTCCTTATTTCATTTTTTCCTCTCTTTTTGTATCTCTTAATACCACTTCCATTTTATCTACAGCTTCCCACGTATCCTACTAGTGGCAAGTACTTTATTAAAAACAGTGTTTGCGTAAAAAAAAAAAAAAAAAAAAAAAAAAAAAAAAAAGAGAGAGAGAGAGAGAGAGAGAGAGGAAGAAGAAGAAGAAGAAGAAGAAGAAGAAGAAGAAGAAGAAGAAGAAGAAGAAGAAGAAGAAGAAGAGAGAGAGAGAGAGAGAGAGGGAGAGTATATATATATATAGAGAGAGAGAGAGAAGGCAGCAGAACAGAAAGTATGGTAAATAAAGAAATTCAACAAAACATGGTAGGTATTGATAAGGTCTGAAGGCAAAAATTATTTATTTTCAATACGTCAAATGTCCTAGTAAGTATTCAAAAAATGCTTATCGCGACCGCAATCGTCATGAAGTAATGTCTCAAAACGCTCTGACTAATCTCAAAGCCCACAACCTTTCTCTCTCTCTCTCTCTCTCTCTCTCTCTTTCTGACGCACACACACGTACACACACGTACACACCATACAGACACAAGAACACCTGCACTAAACAATGGACAGACTCTTTTTCAAAAATAACAGGTGATCGCGAATGTCTTCGATGGCAAACCCCGCATGAATGCGTTCTTGCAAGCTTAATCTGATCTTCGAGCCTTGAATGCGTTCTCGCAAAGCTTTACGACCTTGAATATACAAGCCACATTCAACGAACATAAGGATTATTGACTGATGTGCTAAAATTTGACTTACATCTTGGGGTTGTGGATATGTTTCGATAGCTTGGTTGACATAAGAACCCACCAACTGCATCTCCTTATTGCTCCTACACCGCATCCGTTTTGCAACAAATTTCAGCACGACTTCCGCAAACTTCTCGCTGACATACCCTTCCATGAGTTCAAAGCCCAGGGAGAACAACACAAGCAAACCGAAGTCGGCCTGCACCTGGTCTGTCACTAACCTCTGCACAGAAACAAAACCATCACGTCAAATGTGCTTCACAGGTGTGGAATTTGTCGGTGTTTTTGAATGCTGGACCGGCTCATGCGCATGCTTGAGCAGCAAATGCACGTACGCTCTGAACAGCCTCTGCAGCGCCTTAGATGCACTCTTCTTCACCACCTCATCATCCTGAAGAGTGTGCGCGGATGTGTGGAAAATCAAGAACCGGCGAAACTGCAAAGAGAAAGGGAGAAACAACAACAACAACAACAACCTTCTCTGCATCCAATGCTCGTAGGTCCTGTGACACGACCGCTAGCGTGTCCTTCATGTATTGCTGCACATAGACGCAACAGTGCTTAGCACGGAAATGGTGAAGAAGGCAGCTTACAGGTCCTGGTTTGAATTTGCGATCCGCGGGAGACACCACCTTGTACTTGCCCACCATCATGACGGGGCACGCCGTTTGGTTACAGTACTCGAGCAGAGCCGTCTGGCCACTGCCATTTACCTGCATAAGTACCCCACCAAGTCTGGACGGGAATGATGGCAGATCGTGAAGACCAGCTGGTCGACTCGCAAATAAAAGTATTGAATACCACCCTTGAACCACTGCAGACCAAAGCGCGCGTCGGGCTTGTGCTGGCAGCCCCAGCGGGGGCAGCAGAGCTGGGGGACCTGTTTGGCGCTGTAGGTGGTGGGGATCTGGCAGGGCTGCACGGGCTTGATGGCCACAGAGGCGGGACTGGCCGGCGTCACCTGCAACTTCACGCTCTGCAAACAAGACACGCCACACTATGCACGCCCGCCACCAGATCCCGGCTCTCAACCCCTGGTGTCGCACCCGGCTTGCTTTGTCTTTCCTCTGCGTAGGGTTCACCTTGATCTGCCTCTTCCCTGCACACAGCAGCCATGTGCATGGTGAGGAAGGAGCCTTGAACAACCACAGGTGCATGGAAAGACATACTACAGGTGTGAGTATAATTGTCTGTCCTGTCCGGAAGGGGAACTTACGCATACATGCTTGCTGTGGATCCGATTTGTCCCATTGCAATGTAAATAAAACTCACCTACAAGTGGACAGAACACGGGTGCATGTAGCAAGTATGTAAGTATTTATGCATTGTGTATTTCACACAGTTTTGTCGTTGGGTCATATTCGGGTATTGAACTGCACCGACGTGAAGTCTCGACAAGTCATGTCGGAACGAGTCTTCTTCTTCTTCTTCTTCTTCTTCTTCTTCTTCTTCTTCTTCTTCTTCTTCTTCTTCTTCTTCTTCTTCTTCTTCTTCTTCTTCTTCTTCTTCTTCTTCTTCTTCTTCTTCTTCTTCCTTCTTCCTTCTTCTTCCTTCTTCCTGCTTCCTGCTTCTCTCTTCTCTCTTCTTTCTTCTTTCTTCTTTGCCTTTGCCTTGGATTTAATGAAGTTTCTTTCTTCTTCCTTCTTCCTTCTTCCTGCTTCTCTGCTTCTCTGCTTCTTCCTTCCTCCTCCTTCCTCCTTCTTCCCTCTTCCCTCTTCCTTCTTCCTTCTTCC
>WBZZ01006827.1:0-2500 GCA_019918135.1 Paulinella micropora | reverse complement strand
GGACGCGCCGTTTCCCAACTTGGTGGACATGGGGCGCGGTCTGTGGTCCGGTCTGGGCAGCTTGGCGTTTTCTCGCGACCCGACCCCCTTGTGCGCGCTGGCTCTAGCCACAGCGCAGGTCGTAGCAGCAGCAGCAGCAGCAGTAGTAGTAGTAGTAGCAGCAGCAGCAGCAGTAGTAGTAGTAGGAGTAGTAACAGTAGTAGTAGTAGTAGTAGTAGTAGTAGTAGTAGTAGTAGTAGTAGTAGTAGTAGTAGTAGTAGTAGTAGTAGTAGTAGTAGTAGTAGTAATAGTTTGTTGTTGTTGAAGAAGTTGTTGTTGTTGTTGTTGTTGTTGTTGCTTTTGCTGTGCTCTTGTGCGCGCTTGCTGTCGCCATGGCGCAGGTCTTGCAGGCCCCCTTGCACAGACCACACACACCTACATGTGTGCAGGCAGCTTGACATCAAACCACACATACATGCCCGTATACACTCGTGTACGTGCATGCACATACGTCCATGTCGCTGCACATGTATACTTTTCATACACTTGAATCAGTGTTTTGCTTTAAAATCTAGGAGTTGGCAATGTGGTTTCTCGCTTCGTGGGTTTGGTGGTGGTGGTCCTGTTTGTGGTTGCCCCAACTGGCTGTCGTTTACCTGGCACCTACTCTGCTGGCTCCCTGTCTATCCCTGCTCAATGCCTGTTTGGCCGTGTTGCTACGCTGGTTGCCCACGTTCTGGCGCCGTCCTTTGCTTCGCCAGCGCGTAGTGATCGTGGGCGCGGGCTTCGCGGGGGCCGCAGCGCAGCGCACGCTGTGCGACGCAGGCTTCCAGGACGTGACGCTGGTCGACTACAAGGTCACACTGGCTGCTTCCGCATGCGACCCGCCATCTGACCGTGAGTGTGTATGTACTGTGCGGCAGGACTACTTGGAGTACACGCCCGGCGTGCTGCGCTTGTACGTGGAGCCCGAGCACGTGCACGAGCTGGTCCGGCCGGTGCCCCAAACGCGCGCGCGACTGGTGGTCGGCACCGCCACGCACGTAGACCAGCAGCGCGTGACAGTGCACACACAAGACGGTACAGCACGCACAGGACGCACAGCAACAGAACAGATAGCAACTTCGTGCACACATACATACATACATACATACATACATACATACATTACATACATTACATACATTACATACATTACATGCATACATACATACATACATACATACACACATACATACATTACATACATTACATATATTACATACATTACATACACACACACACACAAACACACATACACACACACACACACGCATACATACATACATACATACGTACATACATACACACATACATACATACATACATACATACATACATACAATACCACTTCATACCTTGCAATTCCTTGCACCAAATCTCTCACGTTCGTCATTTCTCGAATTTTATGAAGATCGCTTGGCTGACATGTTCTAGGTATCAAGTTGGTTCCGTACGACTTCTTGATCCTGGCCCCTGGCGCTTCTTACCCGCAGGCGCCAATCAAAGCTACCAAGGTCCACCTCTCTCCCTCTCTAACGCTGCACTCTGGCCGGCGCTGTCTGGTGGCTGGCTGTGTGCGGTAGGCTGAGCCCACGGTGCAGGCGCGCGCGGCGACGTGGCGAGCGGCGGCGCAGCGGCTGCGGGAGGCGCGGTCCGTGCTGGTGCTGGGGGGCGGGCCCGTGGGCGTGGAGCTGGCCGCCGAGATCGCCACCAGCCGCCAGCACGCGCACTGCCGCGTCACGCTCCTCCACGGTGCGCAGTCTGCTTGACCATGCTACAGAAGCCAGCACCAATGACAAGTTTGCTTGTTTGCAGGTCACAAAGAATTATGCAATGCGTTTCCTCTGCCATCCCGCCAGTACACCGCGAAGCAGCTTGCTAGGGCGGGTGTGGAGCTCGTGTTGGGCGTGCGTGTAACCTCGGTGGACCACGACGAGCGCACTTGCCAGCTGCAGGACGGCAGAACACTTGGACCCTTTGACATCATCTACACTTGCTTCGGCTGCAGCCGCGATCCACTGGGGCTGACTTTTACCGGGAAACTGGGAGCGTTCTCTCAAGATGAGGTCCTGGATGAAAGCAAGTCTGTGTTGGACACGTCGCGCGCAACTCTTCGCCCGTCCCACTTTCTGCCTGCCCCCGCGCAGCCCGTGCAACGCGCCGCCGCCCCGAGCGCCGCAGCAAGTCCAGCGCACTTGAAAGTGAACCAGTTCCTGCAGCTGCTGTCGCCGTCTGGAGAGGCTGTCGAGAACATCTTCGCACTGGGTGACGCCATGGTCATTTCCGACGCAAGTAAGTCGGGAGAGCTCAAGCTTGGCCACACTGCAGAACTCAATGCTCATCTGGCAGCTCACAACATCGTTCAACTGGCCTTGCACCAAGAAGCTACCGCACCGGCGGCCCCAGCGCCAGCCCTGCACAAGTATCCGGAGGATCTGGTGGGACACACACGGCCGCCGCTGGTGTTTTGTTTGTCGCT
>WBZZ01006826.1:47500-50156 GCA_019918135.1 Paulinella micropora | reverse complement strand
TTGAAATTTCTTGACGAAGCTTCTTTCAGGAATTATGATTTATACCGGCGTCGGAACTGCCGGTCAGCGCGAATGTACGGGTATGTAGATTGGGTGGCGGAAGTAGATCCTGCGCGCTTGAAATTTCTTGACGAAGCTTCTTTCAGGAATTATGATTTATACCGGCGTCGGAACTGCCGGTCAGCGCGGGGAACTCGGGTGCACATGCTAGCATCTCTTGTACATGTTTATTCTTTTGATTTTGAGCCCCCCCCCCCCCCCCCCTCCTTCTTGGTTTTCTAATTTTCTTTCTTTCAAAAAAAATTTCCTGTTTTTTTTCCTCCTCATTTAAATATGATAACTGTTTCTCTTCGAAAGTTTATATCATCGCTAAATATCAGATTCTGAGTCTTGACACATTATTTGTTTTTGGTTGATCTTTTAGGTCGTACTGGGAAGGAACATGTCTGAGCATGTCGATGTAACATACAGTGTTACTTACCTGACGTCGTTGGTTCATCCACGAGGGATTGCACTGCTTTCCGTTAGGTTGGGTAGCAATAATGCTGTTGATTTTTTGAATAGCATTCTGGATGCCATAGCGAACGGTCTTCTGGTGGCGGGTGATAACCTGGTGCTTGATAATGCCAAGATCCATTACGCAGCCGCCATCAAGCCGCTCCTGCATGCTCTTTTGCCTGCCCTCGGTATCTCGCTTGTCTTTCTGCCGGCTTACTCGCCTGAATTTAATCCGTGCGAGTTGGTGTTTTCGAATGTCAAAGAATTTATGCGAGCTCGAGGAAATGAAAGTTTTTTGACTGAGAATCTATAGGGGGTTTGCAAATGCAACCAGTTTAGAATCAGTGGCGGCGCAGTACGGACACTGCATTCCATGATATTTATTAATATTCATATTAATATTAATAGTAATAGTTGACGAAGCAAATCACACAACTGTCCTTTCCACTAAGTCTCTCTGCCTGCGTTATACCAGATCCTGCCTCGCCCTATTTAACTATCTGGATTCTACCTGCCTACCTACTTGCCTGCTGTCCTTTACATTGTATTAATAACAGGCTAAGTTATCAATAGTAGTAATATTATTAATAATAAGACTCGTGACAGACGTTGATTACACTATATGATTATTTTTTTTACTTAACAGAGTTTCAATGCTTAACTTGACGGGAGTCTAAAACTTCAAAAGTATATTATATATTAATAACTGAAAGTGAATAAATCCTAGTCACAACCAAAGCTTGCGAACTTCATCTCAACTGCCGGTTCGATTTCAAAGTAAGCGGTTATCCGAACAAAAACTAATTGTTTCATTCAAAAGTTAAAAACTAAGAGAAAACTCAATTTTCAACCAAAACTAAAAAACTGACTCAACAGAAAAATCAAATTTGTTTTTGCACTTGAATGTCGCTAGCAGTACCTTTAATAAGGAACCACTTCCACGAGTGAATTCCCGTAAAAACTAATAACTAAATAACGATGTAGTATACCGTGGGTGTTACAGACATATATGAACATGTACAACTTACTTACTATCAAAACTTATATTTACGAACCAGCAGCAATTCAAGTTTCGAGAATCGAGCAAAGTTCAACGCAAAACGCGCCTAAAATTACGATAATGAATTGCATGTTAGGCGCTTCTTTATCCTACAATAGGTATAAATTTTTTTGAGGCTATCCCATGGTTCATGCGAGGTTACAATGTTATGCAAACTAATCATTATTGATACTATTACTTACGACATTGACTTATTACTCACAATAGGTCAAGAGGTGAACAAAGTCCAGATTTTGCGCCCGTTTTCGATTTAGGGTCGTTTTTTCGATTTTGTTGCAAACTTTGCAATTTTTCGACGCAACGGTAGCATTTGGCAAAACTTGCAGTGATTTTGCGGACGCATACCACCGTTCATATCAAAAACTTACACTTCCAACCAAAATCGAATTCCAAGTAAATTGAAAATGTTCAAACATAATCGAAAAGTTAAAGTTTGCCCGCTCGAAAGCCGTTGATAATGGTATGATGTTAGGATACGTATGAGGAATGGTCGCAAACTAGTAAGAAGTACACACCTCCAAACTGAAGCTTCCCCAAAACAACAACAAAAACACCAATAACAGTAATAAAAAGCATCCTAATATAAAACGTAAAAAAAAAAGGAAAAAGAAAAGATATGTTATTGGTAGCCAGATGATTCTCTTGCAGCCTGCACAAAAAAAATTAAATTTTTGCAAGGAGAGCTTGACAATCAAGCAGTTCATTAATGGTTTGTTACTCTAGTCTCTACTCCACAACCGCTGGGCTTGCCATGACCACATCATGGAGCGTAACGGAAAACAGTTGAGAGAGAAAAGTAAGAGTGTGAACATTGTGAAACAAAGATTATTATATCGAACGACACGGTGTGTTGGTCTCTGGGCAGAGGACTTACAACATCAAGACATGACATTTTCCTGAAACGGTTGAACACAAAAGGAACACCAGGAGAGAGAGAGAGAGGGGGGGGGGGGGGGGAGGGGAAGCACAAAAGCAAAGGCTATGTTACCCAGTGTTTGGTTGGGTCTGGTCTCGCATAGCCTGCCAAAGTGTCCCGTTCATAGAACAGGATTCGCACTGATTCAAATCGACCATCGACTTGACAAAGACAATAAAACC
>WBZZ01006826.1:37500-42500 GCA_019918135.1 Paulinella micropora | reverse complement strand
AGAATCGGCTGGGAAAAAAGCGTTTGAACCAAGTATGCATACATAAAGCTAAAACCAAATCGGATGACAAACATGAGCAGCGCAAACCAATAGTACATGCACATGAATGGATTGCAAGCATGAGTGTGTACCGGTCTATCCGAAGTTCGTTCCTTGGCCACGGCAACTACAAACTGAAAAACACAAGAGAAAAGCAAAGAAACAACAGGAATGGTTTCAAAGGATTTTATTTTGGAGCAAACACTGGGGCGGGGGCAAGAACAAGAACAAACGCAACAACAACAACACAACAAAAACAGTGATAATAATAATAATAATAATAATAATAATAATAATACTATTACTACTACTATATCTGAGGCGTACTGATGCAGCTAATGGCATATCCTCAACGGACATAAGCCTCCAATACCCTTGTTCGAGGTCCTCCACCCCCCCGTGTCAGTCTCTCGCCTGATGATCGGGGCCACCGATGGAGCTCCTGAGGGCAAGACTGCACTAAGCCGAGGTTATTCCGCAGTCCCAGCAACCTCTTGCAAGACGTCACCGAATGTGCAAGTGCATACACCAAGCGCGGTTGCTAGAGCTGCCTCGAAACCCCACACATAACAATCTGGTGTCTGCTGGGTCCTGGGCTATCAACCAGCATATGCGGAGTTTAAGATCTTTTACGCGCGCAACGACCCTCCTCCCCAGCATCTACCACCAAAGGGTTATGAGCTGGCGTCACAGTTTAACGCCTTGAGGCCATTGGGCTGGAACTCTATTTAGCAAGTGTGACTAGGTTTTTTCATCGGGATTTCCCTCAAATATGTCACAGTCAACACTCCAAGGCAGATTTACTATATCTGAGGCGTACTGATGCAGCTAATGGCATATCCTCAACGGACATAAGCCTCCAATACCCTTGTTCGAGGTCCTCCATCCCCCCGTGTCAGTCTCTCGCCTGATGATCGGGGCCACCGATGGAGCTCCTGAGGGCAAGACTGCACTAAGGTGAGGTTATTCCGCAGTCCCAGCAACCTTGCAAGACGTCACCGAATGTGCAAGTGCATACACCAAGCGCGGTTGCTAGAGCTGCCTCGAAACCCCACCCATAACAATCTGGTGTCTGCTGGGTCCTGGGCTATCAACCAGCATATGCGGAGTTTAAGATCTTTTACGCGCGCAACGACCCTCCTCCCCAGCATCTACCACCAAAGGGTTATGAGTTGGCGTCACAGTTTAACGCCTTGAGGCCATTGGGCTGTAATAATAATAATAATAATAATAGTAATACTATCGCTGAAAAAGAGCTCGTGACAAGCTTGCGAAAACACAGAGAATCGGCCTCTAAGCCCCTCTGGCACAACTCTTAGAGCCTTGAAGCATTCTCAGCCATTCATTTTAGCACTACTTTGCCAGAATTTTCCTTAGCCAGCACTTTTCAGGATAATGATAATAATAGTAATAATAATAATAATAATAATAGCAGCAACAGCAGCAACAAAACATTTACGGGCATCATTCTAACAGTATTTATCTATCTATCTATCTGTCTATCTATCTATCATTCTATCCCCCCCCCCCCCCCCCCCCTCTCTCTCTATATATATATATCTATATATATATATATATCTACCTGTGATGGGTGGAAACTATCCACAGTGTCCTGCATAGTCGCCCTGCGTACATACATACATAAATACATACATACAGACAGACAGACAGACATACATACATACATGCATACATACATACATACATACATTACATACATACGTACATACATACATACACACATACATAGATACATACATACATTAGATACATACAAGCATGCATGCATGCATGCATGCATGGATTACACGCATACATTACATACGTACATACATTACATACATACATACGTACGTACGTATGTTTGTGCGCACGTACGTACGTGCGCACGTACGTACGTACATACATACATACATATCACATACATACATACACACATACATATACATACACACATACATACTTACACACATACATACATACATAATTACATACACGTACATACATTACATACATACATACATACATACGTACGTATGTTTGTGCGCACGTATGTTTGTGCGCACGTACGTACGTGCACGTACGTACGTACATACATACATACACATACATACATACATACATACATACATATCACATACATACACACATACATACATACACATACATACTTACACACATACATACATACATACATACATTACATACATAATTACATACATGCATAACATACATACATACATACCAATTGGTGCCTGGCCTCCAAGCCGACGGGTTTGTTGAAGGACGGAAGTTGAGAAATTCTTCAGGCACCGAGGAGGAGAAGGGCGGGAGGACAGACTTAAATCGTTGAGACGAGTCTCGCGAGTTATTAGCAGAGATCTGAAAGAGAAAAAAGGGGAAAATAGCTGTTGGAAGATATGCAAAAGAGGTGAAAGGAGGCAAAGGGAGACTGCGGGTGACCAGAGTTGGAAAGAAACTAGGAAAAAATAAGTTGAGTAAGAAATAAATAACGAAAAAACGAAGGAAAAGTAAGCAAGTAAGAAGAAAGAATGAAAGAACGAGCCAAAAAGAAAAAAAGAAAAGAAAGAAAGAAAGAAAAGAAAGAAAGAAAGAAAAAAAGAAGAAAAGAACAAGAAAGAAAGAACAAGAAAAAAGCAAGATTCAAAATTAAAAGGAAAAGGAAAAGAAAAACAAAAATGGAGTGTGTGTGTGTGGGGGGGGGGGGGGGGGGGGGGGGGGGGGGGGGGGGAGGGAAGGCAGGACGCGATAAACGAATGACGCGAGAAAAGAAATTGGGAAAAGACAGGGGAAAAAAGCAGAGGAAAGGAAAGAATGCCCACGGGGAAGAGAAGAAGAACGGGGGAGCATGAGGAGGAGGAGGAGGAGAAGAAGAAGAGGAGGAGGAAGAGGAGGAAGGAAGAAAGAAGAAAGAAGAAACAAGAAAGAAAGAAGAAAGAAAAAGAAGAAGAAAGAGGAAGAAGAAAGAGGAAAGAGGAAAGAAAGAAGAAGAAAGAAGAAGGAAGAAGGGAAGAAGGAAACAAGGAAACAAGGAAGAGGAAGGACGAAGGAAGAAGGAAGGAGGAAGGAAGAAGGAAGAAGGAAGAAGAAAGAAGAAAGAAGAAGAAAGAAGAAAGGAGAAGAAAGAAGAAAGGAAGAAAGAAAGAAAGAAATAAGAAAGGAAGAAAGAAAGAAAGAAAGAAAGAAGGAAGGAAGGAAGGAAGAAGGAAGAAGAAGAAGAAGAAGAGGAAGAAGAGAATAATAAGAAGGGGAAGAAGAGGAAGAAGAAGAAGAAGAAGAAGGAGGAAAAATGAGCGTGTGTCTGTTCATGAGAGAGACAGACAGAGATGTTTTTGGTGTTTTGTGTTTGTGCGTATGAGAGAGAAAGAGAGAGAGAGAGAGAGAGAGAGAGAGAGAGGAAACAAAGAAAGAAAGAACGAAAGAAAGAAAAGAAAAGAAAAGAAAAGAAAGGAAAGAGAAGAAAGGAAAGAGAACGAAAGAAAAAGAAAGAAAGAAAGAAAGGAAGGAAGGAAGAAAAGACAGACAGACAGAAAGAAAGAAAGAAGAAAGAAAGAAAGAAGGAAAGAAAGAAAGAAAGAATTGCGTTCGAATGTGTTGGCGAAAGTTTGACTTACATCTGCTAACCCCATTTTGGGGGCGGTCAGTAATGCGGTCATGATGGTTGCTGACTTCAGTTGACTTGAGGTTTGTTCTTGATTCACTACTTTTCGCTGCGCCTGACATTTGAAAGTCATACATTTGAAGTTCAGTGAGCTGTTGAGAGGAAATGAAGATGCGCGACGCTGCGATGACACACGGCAAATCACGAATGCACAAGTGAAAGTCCTGCTAGTACGAAAACTGACTGAAACCAAATATCCACAAAATAAAAAACAAAGCAAACCGAAGTTCTAACCAACCGTCAGCATGACTTTTCAAACAACAAACACTGGGCGTTATGTTTTCAACCGTGAAAGGTTGGCCAAACAGCGTAAACATGGAGAAAATGCTGGGGAAATCGGCGATCAAAACCGAAAGGAAAAACCAAACTTTTGAACACACTCGAAAAATGGATTTAAAAATAAAGGTCCTGACTCAAAATGGCACTGCGCTGCGTACGAACAACACTGATGCAACATTATCAAGGAATACACAATGGTCAGACACGCAAACGCAAACTTGGGCACAAAGCAGGCAAACAAACAGGTCGATGGATCGGAAAAACATTGAACAAAACTATGCCTAAAAAGCTACTCTCCCAACTTGCACTGCGCTGCGTACGAACAACACTGACGTAACATTATCAAGGAATACACAATGGTCAAACACGCAAACGCAAACTTGGGCACAAAGCAGGCGAACAAACAGGTCGATGGATCGGGAAAACATTGAACAAAAACCATGCCTAAAACGCACTCTCAACAGTCCACCCAACATTGTCCCATCAATTTTGTTAGAAGTTCTTTTTCAGCCTCAACCCATTGGTGAAGGAAAAGGGGCAAAAATACTCAATGGATAGCAGATCAATGGGTATGTGTTGGTATGGCCGGGGGCATAAAAATTGTGAAATAAAACATTGAGCAAGGCGGACCTGCCAGGTCTTTTCCAGAAAGACCACGCGAAAGTGGCATTGAGAGGGCCATTCGACTATACAGACGCAGGCGCCATCTTTTTCTTTGGCGCCATCCAGTTGTGTGGTGAACCAACCGCGTGCGCGGATGGCTTTTTGTCCTGCTAAAAAGCGCGTGTTCAGGCCAGTTAGTGATTGAGCTGTGTTTGAGTGAGTGATTGAGCTGTGTTTGACGTGAGCTGACGTGCTGGACTGACATTGTCTTTACTTGTTTTTTCCCGTATTTTTCGTTGTTTTTCAAACCAAAGTGCCAAAAGGGTTAGGGTTAGGGTTAGGGTTAGGGTTAGGGTTAGGGCTAGAGTACTGGCTAGGGTTAGGGTTAGGGTCTATG
>WBZZ01006825.1:37500-40000 GCA_019918135.1 Paulinella micropora | reverse complement strand
ATTAGGAAGAGAATCTGCAGAAGGACAGTACATTACTCATGCAGCTGCTCAAAGACAACCTCACCTACTTACCTACCTACCTACCAACCTACCTACCTACCTACCTACTACCTACCTACCTACCTACCTACCTACCAACCTACCTACCTACCTACCTACTCCCTACCTACCTACCTACCTACCTACCTACCTACCAACCTACCAACCTACCTGCCTACCTACCTACCTACCTACCTATATCTACCTATTGGTCTATTAGGAAGAGAATCTGCAGAAGGACAGTACATTACTCATGCAGCTGCTCAAAGACAACCTCACTATCTGGAGCAAAGCTGGCTAACAATTGGCTCTCTCTCTCTCTCTCTCTCTCTCTCTCCCTCTTTCTTTCTTTCTTTCTTTCTTTCTTTCTTTCTTTCTTTCTTTCTTTCTTTCTTTCTTTCTCTCCCTGTCTCTTTCTCTTTCTCTTCCTCTCAAACAAACCTGAAATCAGCAAAAGTAGCTGAGCATAAGGGCGAGTCCTCACTCAGAATTTTTTTTATTTAAATACAATGCCGGCACAAGTACAGAAAGTAAAGGAAATCAAAGAAACTATTTAATAAAAACATTTTGTGCAGAACGTGCAGAAAAAAAATTGAAAATCTTTAAAGATCTCACTCACGATTTTTTTAGTATTAATATTAATATGTCTGAAGCCAAGAACCGATCACCAACAGCAGGGTTACAAAGAAAGGAGCAGTAGTTGAACATAGACAAAACAACTTGAAGACCATATGAATAGGAATAGATTCAGCACATTACATTCCCAGAAATTAATTATTACTGCGGACAATCAAGAGGAAAAATCTTTATCGTTTTTTAGTTAATACTCAAAATAAGAATTAGTGACAGGAATAAGAAATAGTACTTAATTTTTGAATTAATTTTCAAATTAAGAATTAACAAGTCAGTGTCAGTCTCAGATTCTAGAGATTATTAAATAATCTCTAGAATCTGAGACTGACACTGACCGTTGTTAATTCTTAATTTGAAAATTAATTCAAAAATTAAGTACTGAGTATTTCTTATTCCGGTCACTAATTCTTATTTTGCTGAGTATAATATTAACTAAAAAACGATAAAGATTTTTCCTCTTGATTGTCCGCAGTAACTTAATAAGTTTTTTTTTATTATTATTATTTTTTTATTTGTTATTAATACTCTTTCTCTTCCTCTTCAAAGTTCCTCTTTCTCTCTCTCTCTCTGAGAGTCTCTCATCTCTCTCTCTCTCTCTCTCTCTCTCTCTCTCTCTCTCTCTCTCTCCTTCACCGGGCCCTGCCTAGACGGTTCTTGCCGCATGTTCCACACAGCGCGCAGCAAAAAGTGCTTGTAGGCCTGCCTGATTGCCTTTCCGTTCTCCCCAATTTTACCTTTAATTTTACCTTTATCTTTTATCTTCATCTTCGTCCCTTTCCTTTATCTTTTATTAATATCTTAATTTTTCTCTGCCTGACTGCCTTTCCCTGCGTCCTTTTTTTTTTTTTTTTTTTTTTTTTTTTTTTTTTTTTTTTTTTACGCTTCACTTTCAAGAGTCCACTCAGTCAACTTTTGTATTAATATCTCTTGGTACTAGTACCACTTCCATTTTACTCTTACGCTTCCCACGTATTCCTACAAGTGGCAAGCATTGTATTAATATTATTAAAAGTGTTTGCGTACTCTAAAAAAAGTTATCGGAATGAATACCGGACCGGACCGCATTGTTAATTAATATTACGATAAACTTTTTTCAAGTTTATACTTCAAGTTATGTTATTAATATTACTTCAAGTTTTCAGAGTCAGTTTATTTATCAACTGTCATAACTTGTAGTTGTTACGTTCACTTTTAAGAGTAGTTATTGTTCAAAGTTCTCAACTCAGTGCCGTTGCCACCGACGGCTAACAGATCAATTTATTTCCCTTTCAAGTGACCGTCGGGTCGGTTAGCTCAGTTTTTAGAAAAGGCTTCTGGTAAGTGACTCAGATTGCCTTTTTCTCCCATATCTATCTTTTTCAAGAGTCCCCACCTGGACGCCTTTTTCCGGTTCCAGTCATACGAAATAATATTGGTAGGTCGAAACTCAGCGATTGCCTAAATTTCCTTAATTTCCTTATCCAAGCCTACTGTCTGGATCTTTTTCAGTTTTTGAAAACTGCAGGCCGCGGCTCAACTCAGCTGCTGATCTGCTTTTTTTTTTTTTTTTTTTTTTTTTTTTTTTTTTTTTTAATAATTTTTTATTACGCAAACACTTTTAATATTAATAAAAGTACAAAGATTGACTCTCACAAGTCGAAGGTTAAGAAGCCATTACAAAAATATAGGGATACACCGGTGCATATATATGTAGAAAGGGGCGGACAGCCGGAAAGAGAGAGAGAGAGAGAGAGAGAGAGAGAGAGAGAGAGAGAGAGAGAAAACACGAGTTTTTTTTTGTCGTAGTCTTTGCCGTCTATCGACGATCTGTCTTGCCGATGCCGCGCTT
>WBZZ01006825.1:27500-30000 GCA_019918135.1 Paulinella micropora | reverse complement strand
GGTCCATGTCAGAAATTTGTCTATCATGTTGATGGACGATTGACAGTGTTTCGTGGATCGGCTGTGTAGTTTGAGGTCGTCAGCATAGGCAGCTTCGTGCACGATTATTTCATCCGTTGAGTTTTTGTGTTTGAAGTGGTATCCGTTGTTTTTGGTCAAGGATGATAGGAGGTCAAGTAGTAAATTGAAAACTATATTGAAAAGGAGAGGAGAGATGCAGCATCCTTGAAAGACGCCCACAGCAAAAACAAAGGGTTCTGACGACCATTCTTTCCCTTCGATTGTGGCTACCAAGAGTTCGTAATATAAGAAGATTATGCGTGCAAACATAGGGGGCACGTGGTACCACCAGAGAGCAAACTGGATCAAGTTGTGATTTACGCTTCCAAAAGCGTTTTTTAGGTCAATCCATGCTATGACCAGTTGGCGATAGTGATCTTTTGCATTTCTGATGGTAGCCTTTGTTGCAGCAATGTGTTCGGGGCATCCTGCAACGTTACTGAGGAAACCTTTTTGTTTCGCTCTGTCAAAGTATTTGTTATCCAGTAAAAAACTCTCCAGTCGTTTTGACCACAGAGAGAAAAATACCTTACCCGAGCAGTTTGTCAGAGCAATTGGACGATAGTTCGAGGCCTGAAGTGGATCGCCGTCTTTATGAAGGAGGGAGATAGCAGCGTGGGCCCAGCTGTTAGCAACATCAGTTGTCCAACACTTGACAATGAGTTTGTGTAAGAAAAATAAAGCGGTGGGAAGTCTCTTGTAGACAAGGTAGCTAATACCATCTCTGCCAGGGGCTGCACCATTACGCTTGGCAAACACAGATCTTTTGGTTTCCACGAAGGACGGTGGTTTGAGGTCAAAGGGGACAGTTGGTAGAGGTGGGCGAATCATCTCAGGTAAAAGCACGTAGGTTTGTTCACGATTAGCGTCTTTGTATTAGGTTGGGAAAGTAGGAATCGCAGTCTTCTTTGGATAGGGAGCAAGTGGTTTGGGTTGAGGGGGGATGAAACAGATTTTTGGCAAACGTATGAGGGTCAGATCGGAAGCGTGTATTAGCTTGTCGTTGAGCAGAGGTTAAAGTTGCTTCCTTGAGACGACGGCGGAGGCGGTTACCGGTTTTCAATAATACTCGCCAAGTTTTTTGCAGGCTTTTTGCAACAGCAGCTGGAATCAAACCTGCCCTTTTGAGTTCTCGCAGATGTCTCTTTTGGGCCAGTTTTGTTGTCGGTTTTGCGTGAGTTCTGTTTGGAGCCGGGTTACGTGGCGGTTTTTGCGCTCATGAATTTGTTCTTGTGTTTTTGTTTGAGGTACCCGTTGTGATATGAAGTCGTAGAGATATCTTTCAAATTTCGCTACTGCTTCGTCACACGACAAGCGTTTGAAGAGAGAGGAGGGGAGGATGAGAGGGAGTGCGGATTGGAGTTCTTCTTCAATGCCTTTCCATTCGCTTGGTGTTGATGGCAATACCAGGCGTTTTCTTCTTTCGGTTGGTTCTTTCGGGGCACTTCTTGTACGATGGACGAAATGGGAGTATGTCTCGGCGTCAACACAGTGGGTGGAATCCAGGTTGATAATGCCGGGTTGCGACTTGTAGTCCGGATGGACGTGCGCTTTTGGACTCTTTTTTCGAGGAGGCCCGAAAGATCTTCGTAAGGGTGAACATGAGCAAAATCTTCTCAAAGGGGTTCAGGCGGTGCAGAGCACGCACTGGGAGGGTGACGGCGACCACTCCGGAGGGAATAGCGGTGCGTCGGTAAGTTTTCGCATGTAGTTTTTGTAACTTACGGCTTAACGTAGGGGAAGCAAGCCTCTTTGTGTAAGCCAGGGTTGTCAGCCCAAGAAGAAAACGGAGAAAGGTTTGGTTGCCGCGCTTTATCGCCGCGACGGGGTCACATATGGATGAGATGTCGCAAAGGAATGTAATCCTTGCAAAGGAACGCAGTTTCACATCAAACAGTCCGGGATGGGAAACACGGGAGATAGATAGATAGATAGATAGATAGATAGATAGATAGATAGACTAGATGAGACATGTACATACATATATACATGCATACACATCTACATACCTTTCTTCTCACTTGTCATTCACATCTACATACCTTTCTTCTCACTTGTCATTCACATCTACATACCTTTTTTCTCACTTGTCGTAGCTTTTCCTGAACCCTCGATATCCCTACGTACGTATGTGTATATGTACACATATCTACATATGTATATGTATATATATATATATATGTGTGTGTGTGTGTGTGTGTGTATGTACATATGTATTATGTATATATGTATATATGTATTTATACATATATATGTATATATGTAGGTAATGTGGATGCTGTTATTATTGTTGTTTTTGTTGTTTGGCTGTTGTTGTTGTTGTTGTTGTCGTCGTCGTCGTCGTTGTTGTTGTTGTTGTCGTTGCTGTTGTTGTCGTCGTCGTTGTTGTTGTTGTTGTTGTTGTCGTTGTTGCTGTTGTTGTTGTCGTCGTCGTCGTCGT
>WBZZ01006824.1:35000-54504 GCA_019918135.1 Paulinella micropora | reverse complement strand
AAAAGCCACCGTCAGACAAATGATCGTACTGACTGCTCAACATCTTCTGCATCGCCTTCTGGAAAAGTCCTGGGGCTTGCTTGAGGCCCATCGGAATCACTTTCCATTGGTATATTTCCATACCCACCACAAACGCCGTCAGCCATCTGGACTTTTCCTCCAGTGGTATCTGCCAGAAGCCATTCTTAAGGTCAATGACCGAATAGAATTTTGCATTCCGCAGTACTCTCCTTCCTTCTTCTAATGTCGGGAGAGGATTTCTCTCTTCCTCCAGCACCTTGTTAACACGAGCATAGTTAACTGTCAGGCGCCATTCTCCTCCTGGCTTCGGCACTATTCTCGGTTGTGAGACTATTGGAGATGTTGATCTCTCAATAAAGTCCTCATTGAGCAGCTGTCTTGCTAGCTCCTCCGCTATCTTCGCCTCATGTATACTCAAATTCGCCCTTCGTGGTGCCGGTGACGGCTCCGCACCCGGTATTTTGTAAATAACCGCAGTGAAATCTTCAGGCTTGACACCACCTGCATGTGGAGGGTCAAAAATTTCCTTGTTCGCCTCTAATTTGGCTTTTAAAAGCTCCTTCTCCTTCTCCGTGCCTACTCCTTCTTCCAATATTTTCCGCGCCGCCTCTTGAAAATCTTCATCAGACATCTGCTTATGCTGCTTGAGGGGTTCTCTGTCCTCCTCCAAGCCTAAGTCCTCTTCCGAGACATCATCTAGGCCCGTCTTTTCATACGTGACCGTGTCCGGCTCATCATCTTTACCGAGCTCCACCAGCATGTCAATGAGTCTCGCGTATTGCAAAGGAGCTTTACGGGTGTAAAAACCATCAAAGCATGTGAATGCTTGCGGTATCAATTTCAACTTGTCGAGGTCTCTGAGCTTCCCCTTGTATGCACTGCTCTGCTCACGAGTTCCCATACGACAAGCCACCACTAGCTGTTGCTTGCGAGAGGGTACCGGTATAGGATGATCAATAAGCCGGTCCCTTACTTCCTGCGCCCATATCGCCTTCTCATTATATGGCAGGATAATAGTATACGGCTTATTATTTTCGAATAAAGTCCGTAAGCATTTCTTCACTTCAGATAGTGAACGCGGCCACGTGGGCTCGTCACCCCAGAAATCAGTAATAAAACTTTTAATAGTTTCTGGTGGAGTATCCGGGATTCGCCCCGTTCTCCTTGGTACAAACGCCTCCCTTTTTTCTTCTCCTACTTTCGCATGGAAACAGTATCCGTTAGTAATATGGACATCTGTTCCTACCCCTTCCGCGAATCTCGCCAACGACGGGCTTCTTTGTGCGACACATATAATCTCCTCCTTTCGCTTCTCGATTAATTCATCAATAGACTTTTTGTCCCAATGGAATGTCGGAACTGTGACAGTGCACACTTGGGATTCCCAATTGTCGGTCCAGGACAGTTCATCCGGTCTTACGACATGGGGGTGAACGTACACCTCAAGTGCCTCATGTGCGATGGCCATCTTTTTGTGATCCGTCGCTAGACTCAGCTCATAAGCCTCATAAGAGTCAGTAGCGTTGAAGGGATCAATATCGTTCTCTTCTCCTCTTTTTACTCCATATATCACTCGCCGTGCGGCGCAATCAATCACAGCCCCCATCGTAGCCAATTGGTCATACGATAGTAACATTGACCCGTGGTAACCGGGGACGACATAGAGGTCCATACGGTATACTCGTGCGGATTTCAATTTAAAGGTCAGTGTGATGATTCCCGTGATATCCGTCCGGCTGCTCACTCCTTTGAGAGTGCCCGTTGACTTTTTCATATTTCCGTCCACCCAGTCCCGGTATCGATTTAAAACTTCCTGCCGACAATATTAATATTCGCCATCGTATCATTACCAACTTTTAATAGTGTCTTCAATGTTTCACAATAAAGTTCCGTATAACACAGAGCATCGGGCCTATGTATATTGGCTGCGAGAACAAGAACTTTACGTTCCAAATTTTGGAGTCTTGTCTCTAAGTTTTTCAACTCCTCCTTCTTCTCCTCCTGCTTCACCTCATTAACATTTTTATTATTCTGCGGTACTGGTGCGTTTACTATTTGAGCGACATTGTCTTGTGGTACTTGAGTACACACATTGTCTTTTTGCTCGCCACCCGCCGCGACCGTAGACATTGAGTCTGTTCGTGGTTGTTTGCTTGGCCGAGGCGATACGTCTGCCATTGGCCTCCTCGCCTCCATCGCAAGTCTCGCCTTCCTATTTGCATCAGTTATCATTGGTAACCGTGCTGTATGAACGGGTATGAGACTACCTTGGGGCTGCAGTCTCTGTGTACCCACATCTTTGTTTTCACATAGAGGAAGCGTTGGCCCAGTCTGCACAACAGCATTAGAAAGCACTGTGACTTTAGGGTTAAACTTCACAGTCTTCTCCTTCCTCTCTTCTCCCCCCTCCAGTCATTCCACCACCTCGAAACGATTACCTTGAGTAGTGTCCGGGTAGGATGACGTATCGGTCTCCGGGCAGTGTTGTAGGCCTGAGCTCGACCGAAATTCGGGTTGGAGCTTGCCCACGAGCCTCCTCCTCCTCTGGGTGGGGGGGCTGGAGCTCGAACAGCTCTCCCTCCATAAGGGGTATATCCCCGACCTCCTCCTCTTCCTCTCTGAGGGGTTCCCTGCCACCTCGAGGCTCCTCTCCATGTTCCTCGTCCTCGTCCTCCTCCTCCTCCTCCTCCTCGTCCTCCTGCTCCTGCTCCTCCTTCTCGTCCTCTTTGAGAGGCCTTTAAGTTCTTTTGTCTCTCCCTTTCCTCCTTCTTCTCCTTCATCCTCTTCATGTAGGTAATGATTGCCTCTCGTAACTCCTCATCATCACACATATTGGCATACCAACCTTCGTTCACAGCGGCAATCTGAAGCATATTGAAAAGGCCCGGTTCCTTGCCTTCCGTCCTGCTCAGAAAATTTGCCCTTGCTGTTGGGTTCTGCCTATCATGATTGAAAGAGCAGTCTCTGTTCTCCATCTGTGCCTTACACTGCAAGCCCGCGAACCACCTCCAACATGCGGTCTTCAGGTCTGGCTCTCTCTGTCTCTTCCAACCGGCAACTCTGTTTGTGTACGTGGCTTGTGCGCCAACAGGTACACCGCCTGCCTGTGCTGTATGTGCCTCCGTGAGCGAGTCCATGTTTGAGCATGCACTCATCACTTCTTGAAACAGTGTTGACGGAGCAACGCTTTGAACCGTATTTTCGAACACGTGTGTCTCGAGGAAGTTCTTGGACTTCACTGAGCTAAACGTCGAGCATTGTTGTATGAGCTGAGTAAGCTTACTCGGGTTAACTGTGTGTAACGCCGAAAAGAAATAGAGGATGATCGACTTGCGGCCATAGAATAGCCCATAGGAGGAAACTACCTCCGTAAGGGTCGCCGCCAAGCCAACAGCACTCCTCAAACTCATCGCCACTGTCTCAAAGATTTCAAATCCTATGAGAGTACCAGTGCAGAGATGCTGGTATCCATGAGATTGAAAATATGAAATGAGTGTGGCCACCGCCAGTTCACACTGAGCGTCTAGGCCTGTTGCATTGTTTCTCTTAATCTCCTTCTTTCTCAAAAACTTGTACTGTGTCAGATCAAATCCCTCCGAGACTAGAGATTGGTCAAAAACAGTAACAAGGGCCTCGTATTCCTGCGTTTCGTCGCAAGGAAAAGCCTTCATGCAGGCATTGATCTCTTTGAGCTTGCTCAAAAGCGAAGCATCAGAGTCTTTGTCTGAGCTCGTCTTGGCATATAGCATGAGACTTGCCACTCCTCCTTTCTTCCCCTTGAAGGCATTTATGATGTTCTGTCTGTCCTTCTTCTCCGTGTTTGTGACCACCACCGTAGTTGAGCCCGAGGGTGCAGGGGCTGGTGGGGCAGGAGCTGGTGGGGTCAAATATGTCGGAGGGTGTGTCTTTGCACCACTCACTTTTGCTTTCATTCTTTCCAGTCTCATCGTCTTCTCGAACTCCTCATTCTCTTTCGCCTTCTTCTTCTCAGATATCACCAGCTTTTGAGCATGAGTGATAAAGGCCACCAATTCAGAAGCAGATCTGAGAAAATTATATTTCTCCACATATTGGTCAACACCTGCTTTGTTGGCGACCGGTGGTGCGTTACTAAGTGATTTAAGGACAGAGTGATCCTTGGTAGGAATCCATCTCTTCCATGCCTCCTTGTGCAGTAGCGCACCCATCAACAGTCTGATCTTGGTCAGAACTCTGTCGGTCTTCTCTAACTCATCAATCACAGGATGAGTTTCTCCTGCTGCCTTAATGCTTTTTTCCATCTCTGCCTTCCCCTCCTCCAAGGCCTTTATTTCCATAGTAAAAAAATGAAATATGCCACTCGAGTTTTTCGAACCCAGATTGGTCTTCATTTTTGTTACATCGACTGCCTCCTGACCAGTCGCGAGGAATCTGGCCGTTGCTCTTGGGTTTGTGTACTGGAGGTAACCCTCACATCGTGGGCCGTATGTACGTTCCCAAATCAGGGTTTGAGTGTACACCCCAAAGATAGCATCGAGTAATTCAAGGTGGGTGTGTGTGTCCCCAAACTTGATATGCTGTATCTTCTTTCTCTCTTCTGGATCAGAGACTAGTTTGCCGAGGAGCTGTGCTGTGTTTGATAATAGGATATAGACATCCTTTTTAGCACGACTTTTCTCTCTTCTTTGATCCTGAGGGATCCACACATAGGTGTCCTTCTCTACCCCCATCTTGTTATCAAACTCTTCTTTAGTGAGGTCATAGTGGTCTTGCACCCACTGTTGTTCCTCGACTGTGATCTCCTCTCCATCACTATGAATCAAGTCGATCATTTTTCGTCCTCCTCCTCCCGTGTAGGCAGGTGGTAAGGGATTACCATATGCTCCTCCTCCTCCCGTCTCTTCTTGTTCAAATCCTCCTTCATCTTCGTCTCCTCCATATCTTCCTTCATCATCCCAGCCCTCTTCTACTCCTCCTCCTACTCCTTCATCTCCTCCTCCTCCTTCATTCAATCCTCCTCCTCCTCCTTCATTCAATCCTCTTCCTCCTCCTCCTCCTGCTTCTTCTTCTTCTCTTCTTTGATCTGCCTCCGAGAATTCACTCACTTTGGCGGTCTCTGTCGACATGATGTCGTAGTAGTGATCAACAGGAGGACAGTGTCAGCTCCTATGTTTGGTTTTTGTTCGTTTGTGTTCTGTTCCTCCTTCAGTCGATTGACTAGTGAAGAGAGAAACTAATAGAGAGGGTAGGATAAGATTCCCTGTCCTCTATGAAACACTGTTTGTACGTTTGTTTTTGTTTGAGAAAAATAGTCTTTGAGACTTTCTCCGATTTCTTGTTCTCCTTACTCAGATTACTTTCTCCTCCTTCTTTTCTATATTGTATCTAGTATGAGGCACTTGGACCTACACACAGATAGTAATAGAGAAGATAGAAAAGCTCTCCTTGAGAAGTCGACAGTCGGTCGGATAGGTTCTCAGACCTACCTTTAGAAAACTATCAGAGATTTGCAAAAATACTCTGACGTATGTGTGAGATAATGCAGATAAATACACAGACTAGAAGGGTAAAGTGTTGTGCTCCTGTCCCTATGCTTGTTTGTGTTTTGTGTGTGTTCCTTCACTCTTCTGTCTACCTCCTTCTTCTTGGTCTCTGTGTGAGAACAGCAAGAACGACAGAGAGTTTGTATCTGATGTCTCCTTGTGAGCACACAGATATGGATTGGGCTAGAGGGTACGAGACACCTGCTTGAGACCAATCAAATTATTTGTTTTGTGAAAGAGTTATGAGGGAGCTGTGTTGGAGTATTTGTTTTCGTCTGACGTCCCCGTGTGAGACAGGTCAGTGAAAATTCACTCTGTTGCCTGTGTGGCAAAGCAGAAAGAAATCGCCCTAGTGATGTGGACTCCAAATGTAATGCCCCCAACGATAGTTCGTAAAAAGTCGGTAATACAACCAAACACAGTCCTCAAAAGATGAGAATGATGTCTCGTTATATTAGCTCAGTGAAGCAAAAAAGGAAAACAGCAACAGACCAGGAATAAAATTGCATCAGGTCCAAATCCGGACAAATAATACTGAAAAACAAGCTGGTGCACCTGTCACCAGGAAAAGGTACCTTTTACCTGCTATCCGGGGGCGATGCCTACAAGTGTCTCATTCAAGCACACTCATCATGCTTACCATCGTCACACTACACATCACAATACAGCACACTACCTACCACAAGGAACACATAAGGGACATACACTAACTCACTTCACACCACATCCAGATGCATATAAATCCAAACTACAGTGACACCTGACAATAACAAGCATCAGCCACACCATATAACGGCAGTCCTTAGCCAGTCACTACCCCTGTCAAACATATTCCACACTCTATAATAGAATCACTCACACTCACTTATGCACCGACCTCGCGGACATCCACACGGTGTCAGTGATGGTTCTACATACACACACTTCAATCCTTGTTACAGTACATTACGTCACCACAATGCATACTCTCATAGGTAACACCTGCACTACGTATCATCAGCTGAAGTTTCAAGCAGACAACGTGTTAACACAAAGAGGTAGTATTGCTTTACCTGACATTCCAATACAATCCAATCTGTTTATGTGTGCAGGACCCTTTACTACGTTCAAACACGTCCTAAATTGAACTTGAGCTATTAAACTGTCTCTACTTATGCATGTTTGGGTACTGACAAAAATAACATAAAAATGATAATGAAAATAATATTGAATCCATTACAACTAACTAACTAAAACAATAATAAAAGTTATCATATTACAACCGTAACATTCAGCAACCCAACAATTCATCGCTCCAAAAATTCAGATACTATCTAAATTAGTAATCGGCAACACTTCCTATAGTCAGGGATCCATAACCAACATAAAATCTGTACGCTGTTCGAAAATTTTCCTTAATATTATCATATCTTTTTACACACTTCATTATCAAAACGCCACCTGTGATAACGCGATCCAGTCCGACAACTTTCCAATTGGTTCCAGTTCCTTTTCCCGTTCCCAAAATACACAAATCAGCACCTTTCACAAGCAATTTCAACTATCCAGCACAGTTACTTGCACCACAACCAATGTATCGCAACTTGTCTCTTCTCCCAGACCAGCCCGTCTCGTATCATGCTTGCAAGTAACAAAGCTCATACGAAACTACATAGTGGCAAAGAGTGGGTGGGAATAAAAGAAAACTTCAAACAAGAATTGCTCTTCTAGTGTTAGAGGAACTTGCGAAAGTGACGAGAACACTACAAGCGTCAAATCATTTTCTTTTAATGCGCGACCATGTCGCAACTTATTCTAGAAGTTCTCAAACATAATTTCATTTGGTTCTGATTATTTAGAGTGGCTAAAGATAAGTCACTTTCAAGAATTTCTTAGTGTATTTTAGGCAGGAACTGCTGTATTACCACAAAAGTTACAGTTTATACTGCAATCACATACTATCAGCGCTAACGCAACAAATATGTTTGTCGAAATATCATCTTTAAGATCATATCATTGCCGAAATTCAGGCACTTGTTACGTTCCGGTCTGAGGTTGGAAAATAGGTCCAAAAGATTTGGTGCGCAGGCTCATCACAGGGCCTAAAACTGGGGCCAGAGCAAAATGTATGTCGCTGGTGGCTGTCTGCGCTATACGCTCAAATCGTTGTTGATCGTATTCAGTCCGGTGGTAAAAGTCTCTCTCTATCTCTTTCTCGATCTCTCTCTCGATCTCTCTCTCGACCTCTCTCTCGATCTCTTTCTCGGTCTCTCTCTCTTCTTCTTCTTCTATTGAGAGAACAATTTTACAATCGGACTCAGGGAACGTCCACGTGAAAAGTATAGCTAGTAAGTTATACCTTTATCAAAGGTGGAAACCTAATTATTCAGTTGAGCGTATTAAGGAAGCTATTCAATTTAGTATTCAGCGGCTCAGTATTAATATTGTATTATAGTTATTAAAATTAATATTTTTGCTTACATATATTGCGCGGTGATATATATATTATTATGTTATGTTATGTATATAATTGTAAAAGTGTAGTCGTTTATGTGTGGTGCCCCCCCCCCCCCCCCCCCCCCCTCTCTTTTCTTTTCATGAGAAAAAGTGAAAGAGAGGGGGGGGGGGGGGGGGAGAGTTCTCTCTCTGTCTCTCGATCTTTCTTCTTCTTCTTCTCCTCCTCCTCCTCCTCCTTTCTTTAAGGATATCTGTTTTTTCTTATTCAGCTGACGGGGGAAAAAAACGATAAAAATAACCCAATAATGATGCAGAGTTTGCTATCATAACCGTGTTAAATTTATGTTTTAACCCGAATTACAGCTTCAACATAAGAGTGGAGAGCAGCACGTATTACACAAATCGCAAAACACGAGGAATTTTTGATTTAACTTCTTCTTCTTCTTCTTCTTCTTCTTCTTCTTCTTCTTCTTCTTCTTCTTCTTCTTCTTCTTCTTCTTCTTCTTCTTCTTCTTCTTCTTCTTCTTCTTCTTCTTCTTCTTCTTCTTCTTCTTCTTCTTCTTCTTCTTCTTCTTCTTCTTCTTCTTCTTCTTCTTCTTCTTCTTCTTCTTCTTCTTCTTCTTCTTCTTCTTCTTCTTCTTCTTCTTCTTCTTCTTCTTCTTCTTCTTCTTCTTCTTCTTCTTCCTCTTCTTCTTCTTCGCTTTTATTGAGAGAACAATTTTACAATTTGACTCAGGGAGCGTCCACGTGAAAAGTATAGCTAGTAAGTTATACCTTGTCTAAGGTGGAAACCTAATTATTCAGTCGAGCGTAATAAGGAGAATCTTAATTTGATATTTAGCGGCTCGGTAATATCTTATTAATATTAATATTTATGATTGAGTATATTGCGCTCTGTCTCTGTCTCCCTCTCTCTCTCTCTCCTCTCTTTCTCTTCTCTCTCTCCTCCTCTTTCTCTCTATCTCTCTCTCTCTCTTCTCTCTCTCTCTCTCTCTTCCTCTATCTCTCTCTCTCCCTCTCTCCCTCCCTCTCTCTCTCAACAACACCAACAACAACAACAACAACAGCAATAACAATAAAAATAACAATAGCAATATCAATAGCAATAACAACAACAATAATAATAATAATTATTATTATCATTATTATTATTGTTTTTATTATTATTATTATTATTATTATTATTATTATTATTATTATTATTATTATTATTATTATTTAGGGAGTACATAGGCCATCGGTCCTTTCCATGGGCTGATTGGTATAAAGCTCCTAGAGTAATGTTCTATGCCGTCACTTCCTTTATTCCACCGATTGGTGTGGAGACTTTCCTTATGGAATGGAGGACTGGATGCACATGGCCTTTTGGCTCAGCAATTGGCAGGAGATACACTATTATTATTATTATTATTATTATTATTATTATTATTATTATTATTGTGATTTTAAGCAGTTTTTGAGGGATAAATGCACAATTTTTGTTTTTATGTGTGCGAGGCATTTAGGCATGTCATTCTGCATGCTAGGTAGCGTGTGCATGTGTGTTCATGTATGTATTAGAACTCTGCAAGTAGTCTGCTTGTAGTGTGTGCGTTTGTGTGTGCTGTTGTGCAGATGTCGGCCAGGGCGAGCATGTACCCGGTCTCTCTCTCTCTCTCCCTCTCTCTCTCTTTCTCTTTCTCTCAATCTCTCAATCTCTCTCTTTCTCTTTCTCTCTCTTCCTCTTTGTCTCTTTCTCTTCCTCTTTCTTTCTCTTCCTCTCTCTTCCTCTCTCCCCCCCCCTCTCTCGATCTCTCTCGAAATCTCTCTTTCTCTTTCTCTCTCTCTCTCTCTATCTCTCTCTTTCTCTCTTTCTCTCTCTGTCTCTATCTCTATCTCTCTCTCTCGATCTCTCTCTCTCTCTCTCTCGATCGATCTATCTCGAAATCTCTCTCTCTCTTTCTCTCTCTCTCTCTCTCTCTCTCTCTCTCTCTCTCTCTCTTTCTCTCTTTCTCTCTCTCTCTCTCTCTCTCTCTCTCTCTCTCTCTCTCGATCTCTCTCTCTCTCTCTCGATCTCTCTCGATATCTCTCGATCTCTCTCTCTCTCGATCTCTCTCGATATCTCTCGATCTCTCTCTCTCTCGATCTCTCTCGATCTCTCTCTCTCTCCTTCTCTTTCTTTCTAAATTTCTCTCTCTCTCTCTCTCGTTAGGGATAAGGCAACACTATTATTTCCTGCAATTACGACAGTTTTTTTTTTCCTGAAATGAACAGGTGCGTCGCATTATTTGCCAAGTTTCGGGGTGATGGACGCGTCACCTCATGTACTCGTCCTTGGCAGTGGAGGGCTGATCGGCAAAGCGCTCGTCAAAGAACTCAAGTCACATGGGTATCACGTTGCTGAGGTTCGTAACCGAGAGCACTTGGATCTCAGAATCCCTGGCAGCCTAGGTTCATTCCAAGCGGTCGACATCAGTTTTGTATTTTCTCTTGCGTATGAAGTGGGTGGGTATCGGTTTTTGTCACATGCAGACGCAGGACGTTCCATCATCGAGAGCAACCGTCTGATTGACGAGAACGTTTTCTCTTATCTTCACAAATCTCAGCTTCCTTTTATCTGGATTGGTTCTGCTTTGACCGGAACGAATTCCAGCTATGGCATGGCAAAGGAGAATTCACTCAAAATTGTGCTAAACATGACCAACGGAAAAGTTGCTCACCCATGGAACGTGTATGGTTCTGACATTGTCAGTGCGAAAAGTCATGTCATTGAAGACTTTGTTAGTGGTTGCCTATGGAATGGAAATGTGACTCCACTAACAGATGGAAGGGAATCTCGGAAGTTTATGCACGCAACCGACGCAGCTCTATCATTAGTGACCTAAGCCATCAAAATTTTTCATCTTTGCGAGCTGGTGTTGCAGATATTGTCCATCGAATGCAGCAACGTTTCCGCAAGGATGCAGTTTATGTTGGATTGTCCAATGTTCCTCGCAAGCGCACTCAGGTTCTCTCGGGCTCAAGCGTTAGCCTTGAAAACATAAGCATGCTAGTGGTTCACGAAAGCTACTGGAGGTTGATCTCGCAGTCGTTGTACAACAAAGCTTTTCCAGAACTAGTTGAAGAATTTCTGTGTCGTTTTCATTTGGAACTTGTTATACTGGACGCTCCATGTCACGACAAAGTCTTGCGCAATGCGTTAAACTTTTTCCGAAATACATGCCATTTAGAACCCATTCCTTTATCGAAGATGGACAGCATCGATTATGAAATCTATCCATCAAACCCATTGAAAAGTCCTTCGGTGTTCAGAAGCAAGAGCTTACTTCGGTACAACTATGAAATACCAAAGCTGTCTTCCAATCCTTTGCCTACTGTCCCTGGGATGGGGGGACGTTTTGGTCAGATTGACCTTCTTATTCGTGCACCTATATCGCCTCTTGGCCATAATCTTCTCACAACTTGCATGCTACCTGTTAACGTCTTTTGGCCCAAACACTTGGGCCGTGTAATTCTCATTTTGGACAGTGAAGATCCCATGACCGAGATGTATGCCAACATGTGGCCGAACGCAGATGTGGTGCTGGAGGATCCACCCCTTGGTTACCATGCGTGGGGCGGCAGAGCTGGGTAAGCGTACAAACTCTGTCAGTAAGTAACACAGAAGGAAGAAATCATCAAACAAAAAGAAACAGAAAGGATGATACAGAATGCAAAAGAAGACGAAAGCAGGACGAACGAAGATACAGAAAAGGAGGGGGGGGGGGGGGGTGGCGGAGGAGTCAAAACGCTGATATAAACTTGGTTGATGAATGGTGTGAAGGTATCGTCGCCAATCTTGGAGTGGTTTCTTCGTGGATCATGTAACGGAGGCAAAATATGTCGCCATTATTGATACGGATGCTGCTCTTGGGACATATGGTCTCGAAGAGCTGATGTTCAACCAGGGCAAAGTGCGTGCAGTGGGTTGGCATAAAAACCATATTTTTTTCGATCATCCGAAAAAAGCCATGAACTTGCCCTACTCTGGATACAGTGGTATGTGGAATTCGCCTGCTCTAGTTAAGCGAGAAATTTTCCCTGCACTTCGCGACTGGGCTAGTCAGCATGTCAACAAAACGATCGGAGATATATTCCAAAGTGATATGTATAGTCAATACAACTTTTTTCAAGACATGGCTTGGCAATCTTTTCGCGAAGCATACAGTTTTGAAAGTGATTGCAGTAAACCTGGCATTCATGTTGGAATGCATTATGGTTGGGCAGCACCCGTCGAAGGAGATTTATGCAGTCGAAATGCATTGATGCCCACATTTGGTAAGACATGCCCTAAAGGTGGGAAGGACAGCCTGGAACGACTAGCTTGGGTGTTAGAATGTCAAACACACGCAATCTGTATTGCGTTATACGTCTTAATCATGGATGCCAAAACGCGAAAAACCGAATGGTCGCACTGCTTATTATCCTCTGATTGTGCAAGACTAGTCGACATCGCGCCGTCCCAGATTTTAGGCTTTCAGAATGGGGGTGAGTTTGCTACCTGCAAACCAGAGAATCTTCGGACTGTTGCTAATGATATTATTGTCGGCATCATAAATACTGCTGTTCTCAAGTCATGTACGCAAGTGGAACATGTACGTTACAGAGGTATCGAACGTGTAGGTAATTGGAGTTTTGTATGGGCAAGATAGAATTCTTCTTCTCCTTCAGAATCTTCTTCTAATTGGAGTTTTGGATGGGCAGGATATAATTCTTCTTCTTCTTCTTCTTCTTCTTCTTCTTCTTCTTCTTCTTCTTCTTCTTCTTCTTCTTCTGTTCCTCTTCTTCCCATTCTTATCTCACATTCATTACCTTTTCATTTTCCGAACGTGTAGGTAATTGGAGTTTTGGATGGGCAAGATATAATTCTTCTTCTCCTTCTTCTTCTTCTTCGACGTTTGAGCAAAAACTCAGAGGACAAACATAAAAGGAGAAATAGTACAACTAAATAAAAGGGAAGGAAATCAAAAGTTAAGATGTGAGAAAATTTTGAAGGAGCAGAAGAAGAAGAAGCACAGTAAAGCATTTTATAATTATCCCGGGCATTATCCTTGTAATTATCCCCGAAGCTAGAATTACCTAAATAATGAATATAGGTCCGATCGGCTGCGGCTTTCCTCGTAAGCCTTAAGAAGCCTAGCGCAAATAATTAGACTCCTATCGAATAATAATAATGAATATTAAAATAATACTTCGAGTGAACTCCTTTTGGGCAGTTTCACATTACAATTATCACTGGAATTATCACAGGAGTTATCCTTGCAATTATTCACCTGAGTTAGAAGCGTCCATATGTTGGCGTATGTAACGTAACGTAACGTTACGTAACTGTTACGTTACGTAACTGTTACGTTACGTAACGTGACTGCATAACGAACTGTTACGTAACTGTTACGTAACGTAGCGTATCGTATCGTAACGTAACGTAACGTAACAGTGATAGAAAGCAGCGCCATGCCGCCGCCCGCGAGCTGTTCGCGCCACGCAGGCGTTATGGCACAGCACACGACAGTATTCTCGAGGATGGCGCGGCTGGTGGCCGAACACGCAGTCGCTCGCAAACGTGTGCGTGCACGGCTCGGCAGCCGAGCACGTCTGCATGACTCTGTTATCCCTCCAGTACACTGTGAAAGCATTAGCCTGCGCTAATTGTCGGCGGCGAGCGCCGGTGGCGGCTCCGGCCGGCAGCGTCCACACTGCGCCGCCGGCGGCCACATACAGTTCTAGCAGCAGGTCAGTGTGCTCGGGCACGCGCCACACGTACTGGCACGTGGCGCGCACTGCTGGCAGCATGCCGGCCGCCAAGAAATTTTTTTTTTTAATTTTTTTTTTAAAAGTTTGTTGATTGTTATTAATAGCTTAAAGGGACTGCAGCAGTTTTCTTTGTTTTCCTAGAATATGCACCTCTCTTTTAATGCTGAGAACCTTTTTTTGCTCAGCAGGAGCAGAGAAAAGGGAGGAAAAAAGTTGGGGGGGGGGGGGGAGAGGCATATGTCGCCCCGAGGCTGTTAGTTGGGAGGAACAGATTTTGACATAAGTAAGCTAATTGGTGCTGTGAAAGTTGTGCGTTTTGTGAAGGAATTATTATATTATGGAATGCAAATCTAATATCTTGATTTTCAAGTACAACCTTGTGAAAGGTCGTTCATAGTCTTTGATGGTCTTGTGTTTCTCTTTTCAACTTGTCTCGACCTCCGCGCGGCTGCAGAACAGGTACCAACAAGAGGTTCTGCGACTTATTGTGCACAAGCATCGGGTTCAGGCAATCCGAGCACGACTGCTCAAGGCAGGTGATCTAGCCAACTCCTCCTAACACAGTGTCAGGTCCGTTGTCGACGCAGGATGCGAGCAAATTTAGATTCTCTATTTTTCTTCTCCTTTTCCCACTTTTTTTGTTGTTTCTTATTTTTTAAAAAAAAAAACTATTGCAATGGATTTGAACCTAAGTGCGTTTTAAAAAAAGATTTAATAAAAGCTTGGCTTACTTACTTGTATATTACTTAGCGCCAGAGTCTACTCATCTAACGTATCACCTAAGCAGCAGACTCATTTGTGATAGCTGATAGTGCGCCCTGAAGATACATAGATATATAGATATAGATAAATAGATATGGATATAGATAGGTTATGTGAAGCTCTTGATAGCTGCTAGAGCGCCCTGAAGATAAATAGATATAGATATAGCCTGAGATAAATAGATATAGATATAGATATAGATAGGTTATCTGAAGCTCTTGATAGCTGCTAGAGCGCCCTGAAGATAAATAGATATATAGATATAGAGATATAGATGTAGATATAGATAGCTTATCTGAAGCTGTTTATAGCTGCTAGAGCGCCCTCAAGATGTATAGATAAAGATTGAGATAAAGATATTAGATATAGATAAAGATTGAGATAAAGATAAAGATATAGATAAAAATTGAGATAAAGATTGAGATAAAGATTGAGATAAAGATTGAGATAAAGATTGAGATAAAGATATAGAGATAGATACCTGAAGAGCCGGAGAGCGTGCAAGCACCTGAACAGACATAGACATAGATATAGATATAGATAAAGAGAATAGATAAAGATAGAGAGATAGGTAGATACATAGATAGATACCTGAAGAGCGTGCAAGCACCTGAACAGCGAAGATAGTTTGATTGTATACCTTGGTGGTGGGAGAAAGAGCGCGTGTGTATGTGTGTGTGTGTGTGTGTGTGCGAGAGAGAGAGAGAGAGATAGAGAGAGAGAGAGAGAGTGTGTGTGTGTGTGTGTGTGTGCGAAAGAGAGAGAGAGAGAGAGAGAGAGAGAAGTGTGGAAGACCGAGGGAACGACAACAACGCCCGCGTTTTCTACACGATCCACTACAACATACATAAATACATACACAACACATCCATAACTCCCCCCCCCCCCCCCCCCCCGCTTTTCTCTCTCTCTCTCTCTCTCTCTCTCTGTGACTCCAGAAAAAAAATTAACTCAACACGGGGGGAGGATGGTGGAGAGGATGATACGTTGGAGCTAAAAAACCTGACCACATTAAAAAAATAACATTAAATTTTTTTTAATGATATAATTTTTTTTTTTTAATTTAGATTTTCCGTATCAGTAGCTCTCCTCTTCGTTCAGTAGCAAGGCAGATTAAAAAAAAAATCAATAGAGCAACCGGGCCGGGTTCTTGCCCCAAGTGGAGCGTGTCAGTTCGATCACGAGGGAGTGTTTGTCCTCTACATGCCCCCGCACGCGCCTCAAACACACGTAGCCCTCTGGAGGATCCTGCAGACAATTTCTGGACACATCAAAAAGCCAGGCCACGAGCCTCTCCATAACAGCGCAAAGTCAAAGCAAAAAGCAAAATTTTATGACATGTTTATGGCGTAGCTGCCGGGAAAGATTTTTCGGTAGAGGATCTGAAGCCGCGCGCAGGTGGGCAAAAAGCAAGTTTGCGCCCTCCTGGGTCCTCAAGAAGAGCCTCCAAGAAAGCGAAAAACCACTGTACGAAAAGATTGAAGATGAAAACCATGATGAGAGATATGAAGCATATGTCGTGGAAGTGGACGCAGAAGATTGCGTGCTGGATAGTTTTTACTTAGAGAACGGCAGGATTTTATTGTCGGACCAAGAGCAGCTGTTGAAAGAACAGTTCACAAGTGAGAAGTTTATATCTCTCATCATGGTTTTCAGCTTCAATCTTTTCGTAAAGAGAGATGAGACGAGACTCACTTAAGTGACTGACTCATGATCTCAATATTGTTAATAATATTATATATTATAATAGCTCATTATTGAAGCTGTACAAATATTTTTCCTATATTAATATTATATTAAAAGTGTGAATATTCTAGTAATATATAATTATATAATTAATATTAGGAGAATTAATTTTTATTAATATTAATCATCACATCATTATCCGGCGGTGGCGACCGGAATTCTTTGTCCGGCGGTGGTGACAGGAATCAGTTCTAAATCAAAACAGAAATTTCCAACCAAAACTGAGATTTTCACCAAAAACCAAATTTCCAGCAAAACTGAAATTTTATTACTGTGGACCGAAGTTCAAGTGGCAAACTATCCAACTTTGAACTCATCGTTCTCCATCAATCTAAGCGATACGACAAATCTGAAGCCAGCATAGGAAAGCTTAGGACAAGAGCTTTCCAAGAGTGTGCGCTGCATTTCCGTATCTCAAATATTGATCGAGAAAGATGATGTCAAAGTTTGAACGCCTTGCCACTTGAATGTACACAGTAATATCACAAAACAAAAATTTCAACCAAAAAAGAAAAATTAATTTTTTTTGCTCACTTGAATGTCAACAGCAATACATTGCATCTCGAAGCAAGCACTGTTTTATTAATAAAAAAATACTTGCCACTCGTCAAAGTTGAGTGGGAAGGCGAAGAGATAGAATCTAACGGCCGGCGTCACGGACTCGGAGCCGGGCTCAGCTTGGAAATCAATCTGCTCAACTGTAGTCACGTAGTACTGTATTGTATTATCAATAATATCTATGGATATTGCCAATAATAACAGTATTTTAATTGTAAATATACAAAAACACAAGTCTAATGTTACAGTACTAATTAATTTAGGCTCACTTTGTTTCTGGTTCGAGTGCAAAAGAGCTCTGCTGATTCTAGCAACATTCATGCGGCAAAATCACTCAACGTTGATGTGTGGCAGATGTCATTTTGTTGACTCTAAGCGACAGTAGTGGTATATATATGTAGGAATTCTGAAACTAGTACTACTATCTGAAGCCAGGACACAACAGCTTTCAAGTGACGTGCTCGACATTGTCTTACTTCAAATATTGAATATGACAAATAAACTTGTCTTGCTTCGAATATTGAACACGACAATTAAAAGCTCAAAGTTGCATAAATTGCTGCCATTGAGTAAGGCTGGTGATCGCAGATTGCCCATGAAAAAAAAAAAAAAAAAAAGAAAAAAAATCAAGTTGTTGCAGGATATTGATATTGATACACGGAAACCAAAAAAGGGAAAGATAGATAGGTGGTAAGATAGATAGACGGACGCAAAGTCCACCCTGTGCTGGAAAGTGTTGTCTGTTATCAGCCTCTCACGCGTGAGAAAGTTTGGTTGGTTGGCTTGTTTCTTTGTTCACTGCTTTTCTTTTTTTGTTTTTGCTTGTTTGTTTGTTCGTTTGTTGTTTGTTTGTTTGTTTGTTTGTTTGTTTGTTTCTTTGTTTGTTTGTCTTTGTTTGTTTGTGTTTGTTTATCTTTGTTTGTTTGTTTGTTTGTTTGTTTGTCTCCCAGTCAAAAGCAGCTATATCTTGCTACGCGCCGAAGCCCTACACATGTACATAACATATTATTACAACACGTTTCAATACATTACATTTACATTACGTTTGCATTAAGTTTACATTACAGTTACATTACAGTTACATCACGTTTTCATCACGTTTACATCACATTGGCATCACATTTGATATCACATTTGACATGACGTCAATATGATGTCAAATGTGATGTCAATGTCATGTCAATATGACGTCAATGTGATGTCTATGTGATGTAAATGCAATATCACATTGACATTGCATCACATTTGACATGACATTTGACATCGCATTGACATCACATTGACATCACATTGACATCACATTTGACATGACATGGACATGACATCGACATGACATGGACATGACATTGACATCACATGGACATGACATTGACATCACATGGACATCAGATTGACATCACATTGACATCACATTTGACATCACATTTGACATCACATGGACATCACATGGACATCACATGGACATGACATGGACATCACATGGACATGACCTTGACATCACATGGACATCACATTTGACATCACATTGACATCGACATGACATCGACATGACATCGACATGACATTAACGTGGCATTGACGTTACATTGACGTTAAATTGACATCACATCACATGGACATCACATGGACCTCACATGGACATCACATGGATATCACATGGACATCACATGGTCATCACTTGGATATCACATGGACATCACATGGACATCTCATGGTCATCACATGGTCATCACATGGACATCACATGGTCATCACATGGTCATCACATGGACATCACATGGACATGACCTTGACATTACCTTGACATTACCTTGACACTACATCGACACTAAATTGACATTACATTGACACTACATTGACAGTACATTGACATTACATTGACACTACATCGACAGTACATTGACATCATATTGACAGTACATTGACGGTACATGGACAGTACATTGACAGTACATTGACATGACATTGACTTGACATTGACATCACATTGACATCACATCTACATCACATTTACATCACATTTACTTGACATTTACTTGACATTCATTTACCTTGACATTTACTTGACATTTACTTGACATTTACTTGACATTTACTTGACATTTACATCACATTTACTTGACATTTACTTGACATTTACCTTGACATTTACCTTGACATTTACATTACCTTTACATTACATTTACATTACATTTACATTAGATTTAAATCACATTTACATTACATTACATTAACATTGATTACATTACATCGCTTACATTACATTACATTACATTACATTACATTACATTACGTTGCATTACGTTATGTTACGTTACGTACGTTACGTTACATTACGTTACATTACATTACATACATACATATATATATGTGTATATATATATACATACATACATACATTACATACATACACATACACACATACATGCATGATATACATACACCTTGAATGACGAAGACGATGATCCATCTCCTTGGATCGAGTGTGACCCTGCGAAGATGTAGATAGATAGATAGATAGATAGATAGATAGATAGATAGATAGATAGATAGATAGATAGATAGATAGGTAGATAGGTAGGTAGGTAGGTAGGTAGGTAGGTAGATAGATAGATAGATAGATAGATAGATAGATAGATAGATAGATAGATAGGTAGATAGGTAGGTAGGTAGGTAGGTAGGTAGGT
>WBZZ01006824.1:20000-22500 GCA_019918135.1 Paulinella micropora | reverse complement strand
TGACGTACGCATCTATGAGAGTATTTATGCCTGTTGCTGTGTGTGCATATGTATGCATATATACATGTACGTGTTTCTGTGTATGCATGTCTGTATGTATGCATGTCTGTCTGTCTGTCTGTCTGTATGTATGTATGCATGCATGCATGCACGTTTGTAAGATGGAGAACGTATGTATGTATGTATATGTATGTATGAGTATGTACGTATGTATGTATGTATGTATGTATGTGTATGCATGTATGTATGTATGTGTGTATGTATGTATGCATACGCATGCATGTATGTGTGTGTGTGTGTGTGTGTGTATGTTTGTATGTACGTGTGTATGTGTACACGAATTCTTGTAGGTACCTCAAAGGCTATAAGGACAGTTTCTGTAGCGATACTATGTTGGTGGAAAGAATAGATATGGGCCAAGTCCTTTCAATAACGGTAGAACTGTATGGCGTGTATACGTAGTATGGAAATATTCACACACACACACGCACACACACGGCCCCTGGCGGCTGCCCCGTAACGCTGACAACAACAACAACAACAACAGCAACACAGTGACAACAACAACAGCAACAGCAGCAGCAACAACAACAACAACAACAACAACACAACAACAACAACAACATCAACAGCAACAATAATAATAACAACAACAACACTGTGACAACAACAACAGCAGCAGCAGCAACAACAACAACAGCAGCAGCAGCAGCAACAACAACAACAACAGAAGCAGCAACAACAACAACAACAACAACAACAATAACAACAACAACAACAACAACAACAACACTATGACAACAGCATCAACAACGCAACAACACTGTTACAACAACAACAACAACAACACTGTTACAACAACAACAACAACAACAACACTATGACAACAACAACAACAACAACAACACTATGACAACAACAACGACAACAACAACAAGGACAGTTTCTGTAGCAAAACCATGCTAGTGGAAAAGATAGATCTCATTCAAGTGGTGTCCGTAACAGTAACATACATAACGCGTACATATACATTCATAAATATACATAACACTACATATAAAGATGTGTACTCAAACACATACATGCACATGTATACGCATTGAATAAACCTGTATGATAGGCGACACATGCTAGTACAAGCGCCAGCGAGCAAGGTCATTTCCATCTCCTGCTTTTTTGTTCCCTTTTACTGCTTTTTGTTCCATCTACTGCCTTTTCATCCCATCTACTGCCTTTTTGTCCCATCTGCTGCCTTTTTGTTGCTATCTACTGCCTATTTTGTTCCCATCTACTGTCTTTTTCCCGTCTACTCTGCATTTTTGTCCCCTTATGCCACCGCACACACTCAAAGCACGCAGACATAAATAGAGTGACTCGTGTGACTTTGAGATGTGCAGAAGAAAGAAAAGCAGAAAAGTGTGTGTGTTTTTGTATGTGTGGTATGCATGTTTGTGTGTGTGTGTGTGGGGGGGGGGGGGTTGCGGTGTGCATGTTTGTGCTCTCTCTCTCTCTCTCTCTCTCTCTCTCTCTCTCTCTCTCTCTCTCGCTCGAGGTGCTTGTCTTCCACTGTTATCCCTGGTTCTTCCGGCCCCCACTTCGCAAAAAGGCAGCGAGAGCGATCAGCCGGAGCAAAAAGGCAATAGATCGGATCAGCAGCTGATCATCAGGCTGGCTCCGAGGGGAGGTGAGAAAGGGCCGATAGATTCATGGGTAGATAGATAGGTAGGTAGGTAGGTAGGTAGGTAGATAGATAGATAGGTAGATGGATAGATCGTAGATAGACAGATAGGTAGGTAGGTAGATAGTTAGATAGTTAGATAGATAAATAGAATAGGATATGATAAGGATAGGAGAGGAGAGGAGAGGAGAGGATATGGTAGAATAGGTTAGAATAGGGACAGGACAGGACAAGATAGGATAGGATAGGATAGGATAGGATAGGATAGGATATAGGATAGGATAGGATAGGATAGGTTAGGATAGGACAGGATAGGATAGAATAGCATAGAATAGAATAGCATAGGATAGGATAGGATAGGATAGGATAGGGTAGGATAGGGTAGGGTGGGGCGGGGTGGGGTAGGGTGGGGTGGGGTAGGGTAGGATAGGGTAGGTAGGATAGGTAGATAGATAGATAGATAGATAGATAGATAGATAGATAGATAGATAGATAGATAGATAGATAGATAGATAGATAGATAGATGGATAGATAGATGAGATATCGACTAATGTCAGAAAAAAGGAGCTTCTGATTTCGTCAACCAAGGAAGTCTGTGGATAAAGTATTAACCCGATGCCCAGCTAAGGTGTGATGTTTGCACGGAAGGGACTGATACAGGCGATACCAAACCTCCCTAGTACCAGGCGGGGCCAGGGCTCGTTCCATAAGCGCCCCTTGCAGAACGAGCTCCCACCTCCATTACAGAGGACCCAGTAAGCAGATGGAGTTTCGAGACTGTTCGACAGTCTAGTATAAACCGACAGAGCACTGTGGGTTTT
>WBZZ01006824.1:0-10000 GCA_019918135.1 Paulinella micropora | reverse complement strand
TACTATCATCACCATTATCGTCATCATCATAATTAAAATTTCCCCTCGTGTGCATAGATGAAACTAGGAAAAGAACCCATGAAAACAGCGCTTGCCAGGTCTATCTATCTATCTATCTATCTATCTATTATACATACATACATATATACATATATGTATGTATGTATGTATGTATGTATTCTGACTCTTCTGTCTATTCTAGCTATTTCATGGATGCTCATGTCCTCGGATGTGGAGCGCTGATAGACCAAACACATCAACATGTCCTTGGATATGCAGAGCGGACAGACCGCAGATATCTATATGTTCTATCTATGCTAGGTTCCCTCACTACAATGTAGCCGGCGTGGCCATACCGACGGTAACATAGGCTTAACACACACAGGACACAAGGGCAGTAGTGAGGCAGCAGATAGGACAGAGCAAAGAGGCAGTAGAGGCATCAGAGACGACAAAGCCAGTCGAGAGCAACAGACAGGACACAGACAGTAAAGAGGCAACAGAAGGACAACAAGGCTGTAGAGATGCAATGTCCTACGCAAAAAGGCAAGAGAGGCAACAGCCGGGACAAAAGGCAGCAGAGAGGCAACAGGACAAAATGGCAACGCAGAGGCAACAGACAGGATAAAAGGCAGCAGAGAGGCAACATACAGGACAAAAAGGCAGTACAGAGGCAACAGACAGGACAAAAAGGCAGTGGGTAGGCAACAGACCGGACAAAAAGGCAGTCAAGAGGCGTACAGAGACAACAAACAGGACAAAATGGAAATAGAGAGGCAAGAGTCAAGACGAAGAGGCAACAGACAGTACACATACGGCAGTAGAGAGGCAACACAAAGGATAAGGATGTATGTTTGCGTGTTATTTCTATGTGCAGATTCCAATTCACAAGATAACCAAGGGAGGTGTCCCTGTCAACATTTCTCAATACGGGAGATGGAACACAACAAATATAAACGGAAAGGTCAAAAAGAGATGAATAGAGATAGATAGAGAAATATGTCAGGCAAGATGAGGATGAGGTGGTGATGGTCGTGGTGGTGTGTGTGTGTGTGGGGGGGGGGGGGGGGGGGGTGGAGACTGCCATCGCTTTCTCACAGCTTGTTCCTTGTGCTCTGTGTTTTGTTTTCATTCCTTCCTCCACGTATTTTCATTTTGATTTCATTTCATTTGAGTCTTTTACTCTCTCTCTCTATATCTATCTATCTATCTATCTCTATCTATATATCTATCTTTCTCTCTCTCTCTCTCTCTCTCTCTCTCTCTCTCTCTCTCTCTCTCTCTCTTCCTCGTCCATGTGCGCAGATCACAGAGCGTGAGTTCTTTGAGTTTAACGTGTACACCTGGGAGTTCATATCCAGTATACTGGAAGAAGAGTCCATCAAACAGGGTATATGAGGAGGGGGGGGGGGGGGGGGGGGGGGGGGGGGGGGGGGGGGGGGGGGGAGGAGAGAGAGAGAGAGAGAGAGAGAGAGAGAGAGAGAGAGAGAGAGAGAGTACACCTGGGAGTTCATATCCAGCGTGCTGGAAGCGGAGTTCATCAAACAGAGTACATGAGGAGGAGAGAGAGAGAGAGAGAGAGAGAGAGAGAGAGAGAGAGAGAGAAAGTAATATTTGTTAGATAAGGGAAGGGAAGAAGGATGAGGCGTACGAGGAGGAGGGGGGGGGGGGGGTATTCATGCCATTTGCACCGCTATTTGCGATAGATTATGTCAAGTCTCGAAGCTCGGACTATTTATGTGTGTGAAGGGAAAGTGGTGAGGGCGATACAGATAGCAGACGCAGCAGACATGGGATATGCATTGCTCAGGTACAATACAATAAGCATGTAAGTACATACATATAATTTATCTATCTATCTATCTATCTATCTATCTATCTATTTATCTATCTATCTGTCTATCTATCTATCTATCTATCTATCTATCTATCTATCCATCCATCCATCCATCCATCCATCTATCTATCTATCTATCTATCTATCTATCTATCTATCTATCTATCTATCTATCTATCTATATGTATGTTGTACTTATTATTATGATTTTTTTACTATGATCATCAAGATTATCGTTCTTACTAAAATATGAACAGGTCGCTGCAATACTTGCAGCCATGCACACAAAATAATAATAATAATAATAATAATAATAATAATAATAATAATAATAATAATAATAATAATAATAATAATAATAATAATAATAATAATAATAATACTATATCTGAGGCGTACTGATGCAGCTAATGGCATATCCTCAACGGACATAAGCCTCCAATACCCTTGTTCGAGGTCCTCCACCCCCCCGTGTCAGTCTCTCGCCTGATGATCGGGGCCACCGATGGAGCTCCTGAGGGCAAGACTGCACTAAGCCGAGGTTATTCCGCAGTCCCAGCAACCTCTTGCAAGACGTCACCGAATGTGCAAGTGCATACACCAAGCGCGGTTGCTAGAGCTGCCTCGAAACCCCACCCATAACAATCTGGTGTCTGCTGGGTCCTGGGCTATCAACCAGCATATGCGGAGTTTAAGATCTTTTACGCGCGCAACGACCCTCCTCCCCAGCATCTACCACCAAAGGGTTATGAGTTGGCGTCACAGTTTAACGCCTTGAGGCCATTGGGCTGGAACTCTGTTTAGCAAGTGTGACTAGGTTTTTTCATCGGGATTTCCCTCAAATATGTCACAGTCAACACTCCAAGGCAGATTTACTATATCTGAGGCGTACTGATGCAGCTTGGCATATCCTCAACGGACATAAGCCTCCAATACCCTTGTTCGAGGTCCTCCACCCCCCCGTGTCAGTCTCTCGCCTGATGATCGGGGCCACCGATGGAGCTCCTGAGGGCAAGACTGCACTGAGCCGAGGTTATTCCGCAGTCCCAGCAACCTCTTGCAAGACGTCACCGAATGTGCAAGTGCATACACCAAGCGCGGTTGCTAGAGCTGCCTCGAAACCCCACCCATAACAATCTGGTGTCTGCTGGGTCCTGGGCTATCAACCAGCATATGCGGAGTTTAAGATCTTTTACGCGCGCAACGACCCTCCTCCCCAGCATCTACCACCAAAGGGTTATGAGTTGGCGTCACAGTTTAACGCCTTGAGGCCATTGGGCTGAATAATAATAATAATAATGATAATAATAATAATAAAGTGAAATAAAAAATACAAAAAAAAAAAAAAAAAAAAAAAAAAAAAAAAAAAAAAAAAAGTAATAACCTGCTATTGAGGCCAACCTTACCCTGAGATGTACAACTGTTACTGTTATCCCTTCTTATTATCATTATTTTTATTATCATTATTATCATCATCATCATCATCGTTATCAGGCCGATATCATACTTGCAGCCTGCCATCGAGGCCAACCAACAGCATGACCCTGAGATGTACAACTGTTTTGTTATTTTTTATAATTCCTATCATCATCATCATCATCATCATCATCATCATCACCATCATTATCATAATCAAGTCGCTCCCATACTTGCACAGCGTCAAAAACTTTCGCACAAAATTTATCGATCCAACGGCAACCTGTGAAAAAATTCTCAGAAATTCATCCATATCTTTAACAGTATTTCATCTATATCAACGCGGATTATATAAAGTTCCAGAAGTACCTATGAAAATAAAATTTATGTTACAGAGTGCGATCATGGCCAACCAACAACATTACCCTGAGATGTTCAAATATTTCTTCGATTATTATTGTTATCATTATCATTGTAATACCTGTTTAGGTTATTGTTATCATTTTCATTATTATCAGGTCGCTACCATACTTGCAGCCTGCCATCGAGGCCAACCAGCAGCATTACCCTGAGATGTACAGCCACGTCCTCGTGATTCGTGCACCCTGGTCGAGTATCTATCTATCTATCTATCTATCTATCTATCTATCTATCCATCTATCTATCTTACTGGGTCCTCTGTAATGGAGGTGGGAGCTCGTTCTGCAAGGGGCGCTTATGGAACGAGCCCTGGCCCCGCCTGGTACTAGGGAGGTTTTGGTATCACCTGTATCAGTCCCTTCCGTGCAAACATCACGGCTTAGCTGGGCATCGGGTTAATACTTTACCCACAGACTTCCTTGGTTGACGAAATCAGAAGCTCCTTTTTTCTGACATTAGTCGATATCTCATCAGTTGATCTCATCACTTACTCCACGGAGTGAACCAAGGCCACTTGAGGTGTCACTGACCCTCCCTTGGGCTTGGTTTTTTTGAAATGGGTGCCATCTGTCGACAGACAGAGAATTAGGGGATGGTGTGGGTGTGCTGGGCCCGTGGTGGGGTGCCTTATGTGTGCCTAGCCATACGCCTATAAGTCACATGCCGAAATAGCGACGGGAAGCACAATCCTGTTCCCTCAGGGTGCCCTTTCTCGCTTGTTGAGCCCGGAATAAAACCCACAGTGCTCTGTCGGTTTATACTAGACTGTCGACAGTCTCGAAACTCCATCTGCTTACTGGGTCCTCTGTAATGGAGGTGGGAGCTCGTTCTGCAAGGGGCGCTTATGGAACGAGCCCTGGCCCCGCCTGGTACTAGGGAGCTTTGGTATCGCCTGTATCAGTCCCTTCCGTGCAAACATCACGGCTTAGCTGGGCATCGGGTTAATACTTTACCCACAGACTTCCTTGGTTGACGAAATCAGAAGCTCCTTTTTTCTGACATTAGTCGATATCTCATCTATCTATCTATCTATCTATCTATCTATCTATCTATCTATCTATCTATCTATCTATCTATCTATCTATCTAGCTAGTTAGCCTATCTATCAAAACTCAATCACACAATCCGCTCTCGAGAAAGAGCAAACAACAACAACAACAACAACAACAAGAACAACAACAACAACAACAACAATAACACATTCATGAAGAGGTTATTGGGCTTTCTTTCTTTCTCTCTTTTTTTCTTTCTTTCTTCTTTTTTCACAAGACTCCACATGCACGTCGAGGATTTTCCACGATCTGGAGCGTTATGAAGATTTTTTAATTTTCTTCCTTTCTTCCTTCCTTCCTTCCTTCCTTCCTTCCTTCCTTTTCCTTCCTTGCTTCCTTCTAGTTATTATTACTATTATTATTATTATTATTATTATTATTATATTATTATTATTATTATTATTATTATTATTGTTATTATTATTATTATTATTATTATTAGTATTATATTATTATTATTCTTTCTCTTCTTCTTTCTCTTCTTCTTCTTTCTCTTCTTCTTCTTCTTCTTCTTCTTCTTCTTCTTCTTCTTCTTCTTCTTCTTCTTCTTCTTCTTCGTCTTCTTATTTTTCTTTTCTAACAAGACTTCACATACACGTCTAGGATTACTTGAGTACTGTGGTGGTGGTGATGATATCGATACATATAATATATATGTATGTATGTGTGTATATATGTATGTATGTATGCGAGTATGTCTGTTTGTCTGGAGCGTTATGACAAAATTTCTTTCTTTTTGTTCGCTTTCTTTCTTTCTTTCCTTCTTGCCTTTCTTTCCTTTCTTTCCGTTCCTTCCATCATTCCTTCCTTCCTTCGTTCTTTTCCTTCCTTTCCTTTTCTTTTCAAAAGACTTCACATACACTTCAATAGTTCTTCCCATGGTCTGGAGCGTTATGAAGAGTTTCTTTCTTGCTTTCTTGCTTTCTTCCTTTCTTCCTTTCTTCCTTTTTCTTTCTTCCTTCCTTCCTTTCTTTCTTTCTTTCTTTCTTTCGTTCGTTCGTTCGTTCTTTTTTAAAAAAGTTTTCACATACGCGTCTAGGATTTTCTCCACTTTCTGGAGCGTTATGAATATTTTCTTCTTTCCTTCCTTCCTTCCCTCCTTCCTTCCTTCCTTCCCTCCTTTCCTTTCCTTTTCTTTCAAAAGGCTTTGCATACACATGTAGGATTTTCCCAACTGTGGGAAAGGTTATGAAGAGTTTTCTTTCTTTCTTTCCTTCATTCCTTCCTTCCTTCCTTTACTTTCCTTTCCTTTTCTTTTCAAAATTCTTCGCATACACGTGTAGGATTTCCCCACGGTCTGGAGTGTTATGAAGAGTTTTCTTTCTTTCTCTTTCTCTCCTACCTTTCTTTCCTTCCTGTTTCTTTCTTTTTTTCTTTTTTCTTTCTTTCTTTCTTTCTTTTTTTCTTTCTTTCTTTCTTTCTTTCTTTCTTTCCTTCTTACAAAACTTCATATACGTGTCTAGGATTTTTCCCACTGTCTGGAGTGTTATGAAAAGTTTTTTGGCGCCGGGATTTCAAGCCAGGGTTCAAACCGTGCCCGCCGAGAATCAGGTATGTGTGTGTGTGAGAGAGAGAGGGGGGGGGGGGTCAGGAAAGAGAAAGAGAAAGAGAGGAAGAGAGAGAGAAAGAGTGAGTGAGTGAGTTGTCACTGTGGATGTGTAGGTCTCGATGCTGCACGAAATCATTGGAAAAGTATATATGTGTATGTATGTCTATATGTACAGAGGTCGATGCTGCATGAGATAATTGGCAAAGCGGACGTGCCACAGCGTCTGGGCGGTATGTATCTACGAATGTTTGTATGTGCATGAAATATTTGGCAAAGCGGGCGTGCCGCAGCTACTTGGCTGTATGCATATATATATTGATTAATATGTGTCACGGTATGTATGTGTGTATGTAGGCGATTGTTGCTGTCCGGACGGCTGTATGCACTAGGCAGGAGTGATTATATCATTTCCCCCTCCCTTCAATTTCTTCTCTTCATTTTGCACCCTTCGTTTTGGCTCTGAGGAGTCACCTTTTTGACACCGTGGCATTTCTTTTCATATTGCGTCGTTTCACTCATCCCTACGAGTAGCAAGTTTTTGTATTAACCAACGAGTGATATTAATAGCGTTAAAAATAATTTTGATAATAATAATATTAATGATATTAAATAATTAAAAAAAAAAAAATGCTTTACTGCTAATACTGTTGTATTACTGTAATATTATAACGACATTGAACTGATGGCAAAATCGTCCAAATATATATCAGACTGAGCATCTTAACGACCGGCGAAAACCTTTACCGTTGACCGTGGTTCACTCTTTTTGACCGGCTCACTGATGATTAGATTCTCCTCTGCACGACGTTTCGACTCAAGTTCACTAACTAGTTTTCGATTTCGTTCAGAAATGATTTCAAACGATCAAATCAAACTCAAGTTCTTTTTAGAAAAGATCCACTTTGAACCCTTTGTGTACCAATGTCTCGAAGGGGGTAAGTGGAGTCATGTACTACACTTAGATAAACTTGAAAGTGCGGAAGATAGGAGTTAAACTCAACTACCGCCAATATTATAAATTCCTCAGTACCGTGGGCCGACGGCGTTAACTCTGAGTAGAAACGGGGGTCGGACTCCTCATTATTACATGACTCATGATGATGATTAGGGGTGAAGCAGTTTGGTGTGTCTGTGCTATACTGTCTATTACTACGTGACTAGGTATTACCGTGACTATGATTAATAATACATTCAAGTGTCAAACTCAGCCATAGAATTTTTGTTAAGGCCGGGGCAGATTTGAGATTAGCGGTGGCAGATTTCGAATTAGTGGTCCGCAGAATTCAAATTAGTTCAATCATGATTTAACGGCGGCTACTACTATACGTCCGCAAAATCTATATCATTTTTGCGAAATGTTACCGTTAAATTTAACTAATTTGAATTCTGACTGGCCGCTAATCTAAAATCTGACCGCTAATCTGAAATCTGATCCTCAACTCAAAGTGATTTGATCAGTGGCTGAGTTTGACACTCACTTGAATGTACCTAGTATTAATAATAACCACAAGACAGGGCTTTTGAGGTGACCAGGCTCATGATGCCAGAGTCAGCCTGTCCACGAGTCGAAATGTTATCGACTGCCTGCTGCACGTAGACACTTGCATTTTTCTGTTGAAGGCCTAATGCCTCAGGCCGATCTCCTTCCAGGCTCGGACTAAATGCAACTGATTAAAGCTGCTGACGCAGAGTTCGCTAATCAAGGCTCGATAACCTCAGTGTTAGACCACTCAGTATTATTACTATAATGACCTATGATAGCTACAAAACTCTATCAGCAGTACTATAGCCTGCCTTTAAAAAGAAAACTTTGAAAGGCGCCAACAGAACACGCCACGTAACTTGACTGGCCGGATCGTAAGTAATGGCTCTACCGACATCGTTACTTTGATACGGTCGGTCCTTAACTATTATAATAATTAGTATTATAGTTCCAACAACAACAACAACAACAACAAAACAACAAAAAAAAAAAAAAAAAAAAAAAAAATTGAAAAACGGTGGGAAATGCAAAGAGGAAGAAAGAAAACAGGACGATGATGAAAGAAAGGTAAAGAACTAGTAAGTCTGCAAAGGCAGGAGTAAACAAAAAGAGTAACGATACAATTTTTTTTAACACTGAACGCAGATCATTGTTTTATTAATAGTATTACATGTATATAGCAAGTTCGAACTTTCCTTTTTCTTTCCCTACTGGCAATGGTGAGATCTTCAAGTTATAATACATCTTTAAGGAAGTGCGCAAGTCATCTGACAGCACGTGTCCTGAGCTTTTACACTATATTAAGGCGGACGTTCGAATGGCAAACAGCCCAGCTTTGAGCTCATTTTTCTCAATCACTATTTGAGATACAAAAAAGTAGAGCACACCGTTGGAAAGCTCTTGTTCGAAGCTTTCAAATGATGGCTTTGTCGTTTCATTTTGATTGATGGAGAACGACGAGATCAAAAGTGGAAACATTTTGCTCTTCAATGTCCTCAGTAATAGAGAATCAGCTCAAACGCTGTATGCTTTTTTGATGTTGGCGTAATCATGACGTAATATATATGGGCTGGGGTTCGTTTGGCAACGCGATTGTAGGTATACAAGTATGGTCACTATACTTATTGATGACAGTTATTGATTACTGCTATATTATTGATGACAATCATAGATTATGCACTGAGATGGGGGAAAAAATACGAAGAAAAATAAAATTTGATCATATTACTATGATAAATTTTAAACAAGGAATACTACTGGTGATAATCTCAGTGCGCATGCATTAATTCGACTGTAATTATTTGTCCTATCTCAAATTCATCCACATTCTCCTCCTACTCCTCCTCTTACTCATACCCCTACCCCTTCTGCTCCTGCACCGTTCCCCCCCCCCCCCCCCCCCCCCAACACACACACAACCACGACCCACCCTCCGCCCCTCCTCCTCCTACTACTACTACTACTGCTGCTGCTGGTGCTGCTACTACTACTGCTACTACTACTGCTACTACTACTACTACTACTTCTACTACTACTACTACTGCTGCTGCTGCTACTTCTGCTCCTACTCCCACTCCTATTCCTGCTTCTACTGTATGTATGTACGTACGTATGTATGTATGTACGTACGTATGTATGTATGTATATATTTATGTATGCATGTGTGCATGTATGTATGTATGTATGTATGTATGTATGTATGTTTGTTTGTTTGCTGTTTGTTTGTTTGTTACGTGTATGTTTGGGTTGCACTGAAGTCCATAGTGGATTAACACAAGAGAACACCTCCCAGAATACATAACCCGGACACTCAAAGGATAGAGCCGTCCATGTTTGATTATAATACTTGTGAGTATGCATGTACGTATTCGTCTGTGCATGATTTGTCAGAGAAATGTATGTATGTATATTCGTATTCGTATCTGCATACCTGCATACATGACAGTAGCACGATTTGTCAGAGAAACATGCTAAAACTTTAGCACAGACCAGGTGCTAGATACATATTGCATGCGACAGAAGATGCTGTCCTACTGGTGTACAAGTGGGTGAATTCTAGTCTAGATCTTGTAAAGTCAAACTTTTGAGGTAATTTTTCTCATTCGATACTTGAGATAACGACATTTCTGCGCATCGGTTGTGGAAGCTTATGTCTGGAGCTTGACGCAGATGTCCTCAGATTTGTCGTAACACTAAGGTCAAGAAAAGAATTTCGGCCAGCCTGGTTTTTCCCCGCAAAAGAA